>SJYQ01001910.1:182584-193628 GCA_006410935.1 Redunca redunca | reverse complement strand
TGAGGACTCATATAAAGATAGTTTGGAAAAACCAGAAAAGGAGAAATTAAAGTAAAGAAATTAAAATCAAAATTAAAGTATGATGTGAATTCCAAATGTCACTATAGACCTGGAAAGATTAGGTACAAGATAAGCAGCAGAGACACATACATAGAACTGATTATAGAGAAACAATTTCTAAGATAAAATGAGTTGATAAGTTTGATCTAAGGTTATGGTAAAATGCCAGAAATTAAAGATGAAAATGGTAGAGTGGGAACGAGAAATTAAAAAAATAATTTTGCAGCTAGAGACAAAATCAAAGAATTTTCCATTTACAAACGTGTACATATCAAAGGAAAAGAAACAGGGAATTAAGGTGTCCCATTTCTATTACAAAGGCACAATATCACATATGTCAATGAAAATGCCACAGCTGAAAACCTGGCGGAAGATTATTCATTATCCAGATGAGAGCATGAAGTGGTTGAATCGCTTTATTTGTCGAGCCAGAAGATGGCGCTGTTGTCAACGTTCGCAGGGAAAATACCCTCCAGGTCTGGAGAGCTCCTGAACAAAATGCGTCAAGCTGGTTTCTGCACGGTTCAGAGCAACAGAATGTACTTAGAGGAGGATTCCGTGTAGGTTTCTTTCTATCTGGGTTATGTGTAAAGTACAACAAAATTTTCCAAAGCAAGCTGAAACACAAAAGTAATACAGGATAGATGTTTTAGATCCATGTATGTTACATACCTTATGACTGTGTAGTTATACTGGTATTCTATTTTGGCTAGGTTTTTAGTTCATTTTCCCCATAGAGGAAAAACCTATATCTAGCTGATTAAGGGTAAGGGATGGACTCACTGTATTACATTTCTAATTTAGCATTATTGGAAATAGATAGAAATACTCGCGTTACTCTTTTTCAGAGGATGTTAAAAACCTCTCCTTGGAGATCACCTTGTCTTCCAGCTGTGGCTTCTTACTGTGGGAGGAGATGTTCTCATCAGGCTTGGGACAAAAAATGGTACAAGGAAAAGCATTTTGATTTCACTTAGAGTAAACCTGAAACAAAGCTTCTTCACTGTGGAAATTCCTTTTCAATTAATATATTTTTTGGTTCGTTCTTTCCAAATTAAAAAAAAAAACAAATTAAAGTGTGTCAAGCAAGATAGACTTGAAGAGTAATTCCTGGACCTCAAAAGGGCAACAGGAGTGAAACATTCACAACACTCCCACTAAATTTTTCCTTTTATTTAACTGTGTGTATGTGTGGCTTTCGAGCACAGTAAGGAGGGAAATGAGGGGTGATGTTAAGGTCAGGAGACGGGAGCGTGGAAGACATTCTAGATTGAGCTATTTTAATTTTAAACACGAAATTTCATCACATTCTTTGAGTAAGTGGGACTCTAAAGCTATATTCTTAAAAATTACTGAATGCTTTAAAAGAACATATTTGAAAAGGACTTTAAAAATTAATCAATAAGGAAGGAATAAGGATACATTCTGCCACAGGATACCTTTTTAAAAACTGCATTTGGTATCCTATTAAATAAGGAATCTAGGTAAGCTTCTTGCATTTATTCACACAGGTGGGTACATTTCATCACCACCCATATGACTCAGACTTCTAAAAAGTAAAACATGACATTTTTGGTTAATAATAATTTCAGCAACATTTCCCAAGCATCTTTTATATCATAAACAATGTGGATCCTGATTCAGCTCTTCTGGATTCCATAATAACAGATGGATTTCGAGACTGTTTACTGCTGCTTCCCACAAACTTCCTCTTTGTAAACTACTATATTATTTATGAATCAGAAAAGTTTCAAAGGAGCCTCCTATCTGATTACTGCTTACTGATGAACTTGCATCAGAGAAACTTTTAGTCCAATTATACCCGTTTGTTATAAAGAGCTGTTATTATTCCAAAGTCTGAATTTGTTAACTGGTTACTCTGCCTGCTTCTCTGTGCCATTTATTCACGAAGACCTTGTCTAACAGATTGCAGTAACTCAATCCTCAGGAAACAATGGATAGGGAGGGTATTGGCACAGCAAAATCAAGGTAGACTAATAATAAAAAGTGTTTGTAAGCAGTATGACTACACCAGACATTGAGATATATTTGAAATATACTTAAGAAAATATTGCAAGTAATTTTGTCTTTGAACTGGTTTTTATTCATCCTTGGGGAAAACTGTATCTAGTTTCCTGTATTAACCTAGTAACATATGTTTATACAGTTTATAGACATTTCTGGTTACTGACCTTGATACTTTAAATGTTGGTTTGAGTGTCATGCAGGAGTAAGTGTGAAAAAGAATGATACTGAAATGTATCTCTTTAAAGTTTATTTGATCCACCCTGTTACTTTAGCAATAGAAGCAATTTCCTTTTCTGTGTGTGTGTGTGTCAAGTGGGCACAAAGATATCCACATTCATGGGATTTTAATTAGATGCGAGAGAAGACAAGATACAACAAAACCAAACAAAGCAAAAATCTCCACTAAAATAAAATCCTGCAAAGAATTCTAACCTTGCCTTAAAATTTTCACCCTCCATGCTACTTAACGATAGTCAACATGATTATGATGAATTCATTATGACTTTGATAAGAAACATATTTTTGGGGAAGTGTCATCAATTGCAATGTTTCTTGGGCTGAACGTAAGCTTGTGTGTGTGTGTGTGTGAGTGTGTATGACAAGGCCAGTTATATCATCATCATCTTAAAAACATAATTGTCAATATTCTGCTGGTGAACTGAGTGAGTTCTCACCCTGCACCTAGATGCAGTTCTCACTGGGGACCCTTTGCCTTCATGGGAGCCCAGTGCTGAGGCAGACCAGCCGAGTGATCCCTGGATACCAGACTCAACCAGAAAGGAGTCTATGACAGATGCTTCTGTGTTTTATGCAAATAGCAACTTCATGGATCAGTTTTCTTTCCCTCTGTGGAATATAAGCATCTGGAAAATAGAATTCCAAGAGCCTTAGCACATTAACAAATGAACAGAAATGACCAAACACAACAGTGGCAACAGGACTGACCAGGAATGTCAAAGAGGAATATGTTTATTAAAGTCCTAGTTTCATTGTAAATTTCCACTCCGCCTCAAACCATGGACTTTTATCACTTCCTAGTACTTTTCTTTTCATAAATGTGTAATAACTGAGAAGTATGTATTTTTTGTATATATGTCTCCTGGTCACTGTACTGTAGTTTTTGTGGATCACAGGTCTGGAATCATAGTGAAGAAATCCACACATTGGCTGAAGACGTGTTTAAAATGATTCTAAACAAAAGCAAAACCAGAACATTCTTTCCCAGAAAAAAAGAGTTTCTTTTTTTTTCAAAGTAGAAATAAGTTTCAAAGTTTATGGGTTTAGATCTAGTTGCAGTTAAATAATTGCTATTTTTTTATATTACTGTGCCTCTTAAAATATACTTATGAAAAAACATAAGCTTTACAATTAAGGATGTAGCAAACACGTATGTATATTCTGACATTCAGCTTCAGCTTTTTGATGGAGATTGCTTGTATGTCAATGCATAAATAATTTTATAGAACTCATAGATTTGCTTCAATAAGACTTTCACATTATATCTAATTTTATGTAAATTTAATTCAGATTTCAATCCAAGAGTTTTGTAGGGGAGGTTAAAGGGTGTTTATCTTGATTTGTTAAAAACACACCATTAAAATTAGGCAGTGACAAATATTATGACTTTTTAAATTGTTCTAAATGGTTGAATTTGTTTATTAGACTTGTGTTTATACAAAATATTTTAACTCTTTAAATGTAACCTAATTTGATGAATTGTTCATACAGGAGCCATAATCAGGAAAGAGATCTGGTAATCTCATAAATTCAACAGTCGGCTTGTATTCTTAGTAAAACCCCTCTTTAAGAGTATTGTTTAGTGACATAAAATAGTATNATAAAAAATAAATGCAAATTGACAAAAAACACTTCATTTTTTCATTTAAAAATACTTCAGAAAGTCATAGTTTGAGGAAAAGAAAGTAATTAGAACCATCCCTCCATAAATATATGACTAGTATATTCCTACATGTTAGTTATTAAAAGTAATCAGTGAAGATGGAGTATAGATAAGACATGGCTCTAAATTAAACCTTAACCAAAAATTCAAATAGCATTTCAGCATCACATATTAATAGAATAAACTTTAGTTTCTCATAAGTGCAGCTGCATTTTCTATTTAATTACGGGTTTTCAACAGTAGTAATTTTTCCTTGACCTACTCAATCTCCCAAGTCAGAAAATTGCTTCTTTTTAAAAACTGACAATGGCACGGTATGTTTCCAAAGAAAAAAGACAAATTACAGAAAACCATTAGTTTAAACAGATTTAAATAGCCAGAAGAAGTTCTAATAGAAACTTGGCTGAATAAGAGGAAAAGTTAGAAGTTACTTTTATTACATGGCATAACGTGAATTTTAAGATATTATTTTTTTTCTAAAAGTAAAAAATAAAAAGATATGTTGTATAATTACAAAAAGCTCGATGCATTAAAGATTACTTGTTTCTTGCTCTTTGGTAAAGGGAATTCTTTACAATTGCAAATTCATGGAGATTTTGCCTACAGCCTGGGTAGTAAGGTGAACAGAAAAAATGTTTTAAAAGATAAAAGTTCAGCATTGTGAAATAGGATAGCAAGAAAAATAAAAACAGAGCATTAGCCTTTGAAAAGATAATAAAATTGAAGCTCAGAATTTACTGATAAATACAGAAGCAAAACATGTTTTTTGACCTAAATTGTTAAATCGTAGTGCAGAGTGTAAACACTCAGGTTTTGTTCTGAATGAGAAACTAAATAATCTTACTGATTTAATAAAGCAGACATCTTAACCACAGAGATGAGAAGATGGGAGTTTTTGTTTATTTGAATCAGAGATTTTTATAGTGTATGTTTTAATCACACATTGAGACTCCTTTCATGGCCAGTGAATAATTCATGGGCTAAGACTCCAGGTTGATGACTGATTACAGAAAGAAAACAATTTAATAGTCAATGGATAATTCTTCACTGTTCAGTTTTCTTACTTTTGTCATGCTCTTAGCCTTTCTCAATTGTATGTGTACACTGAGATTTCTCTGACTCTCTAAATGGCATTAACAGCAAACTGCTTAGCAATGAATTAAATCTGATAAAAGAATATTTCTTCTAAAGCTTAGTTATTAATACTTTCCATTATTTGTGGTGCCAACATAAATGATGTCTGTCTTCAGAGCCAAAACATGGTCTCAATATCAGGTTAACTGAGAGGTCTGTGTTGTAGACTCTGAACTATCGGTAACCATGAAGATCCATTGAGAGCAGTACCTCCAGCCAGGGAGTCAAGGGCAGGTTTTCATAAAAACCAGGGGTGTCAAGATATTCAGTGCTTTTATCTCTGTTCATTTTGATAGAGTTGATATCAACAAATGACCCAGGACCCCTTCCAAGTGCATATCTGCCAAAAACCCAGGTTGCCCGGGGAAGGGAAGTCAGAGGCTCATATTACTATAAACTTTATGTGGCCACAATATTGATGTTTAGCTTAATTTTTTCTACTAGAGTTTCAGATGGATGTGCTATATTTTAAATTTTACTTAGTGAAATATTCCTTTTACAATCTACTGTTGCTTGTGAGGAAGGTCCAAATAAGAGTGGCCCTCAAATCTCATCAGCTTCCTCGGAAGCTATGAACTAAAAACGAAACCCATGCAGTGACCCAAAGAGGCTGCTTCACAGTAGGGAGGAACTGAGATGTGGTCAGATGGGTTAGGAGAGAATCTGCCTTTGAAAGGTAATTACAACATTCATTTGTGGGATAAAAACTCATGAAAAAAGAATTCTTTGGAGTAGAAGGGACCATGAAAATCTAAGTAGCAAAATAAACACACATTTACACCCAAATTCTCGTAAATTATCAACCCATAAGTAGCTGATCTCTGGGTCATAGGCAGTGACCATAAATACTGTCACCAGTGGAAGACAATATATTGTATTGTCTTCGTGAACAGTTGGGCCATAAAACAAATGCATAATAATTTTGGGCCCTTTTTTATGGTGTCAGGAATTTCATAAGGAAGTCTTTACAAAGCTGAGGAAGTGTGGATTCAGTGCCACGTTTACTCCTTCATTTGCTGAGATACTGTAAAATGAAAATTATGGGTAAAAGTAAGTCGCAGATCAGCGAGACAGCATATTAGGACATATATTTGGAGTCCCAGGACCTAGTTCTTGGTCTGTCGGAGCTCTCTCTTAGTTTCCTCCTGTCCTGACAAGTTCTAAAATTCTATGGCTTTAAAAATTAAAATAATACGCCATTTGATATCTCTTTCTATTTAAAAAGTGTTACTTACATTTTTCAGTTGATTGATACTATATTAATTTACTGTGTTAGGTGCCCAGCTTTGTAAAAGGAATTAAAAAATGCATTTTGGCATGCAGAAAGGAATCAATTAAAGGTCACATAGAAAATGAAAGGTAAAAGGACTGTTGAGAGCAATGAGATTTCTGGAAATAAATTTTTAGGCATTACCACAAAAACAGAGAAATGCTGAGAAGCCATCTCTCACTGATAAACAGATGATTTCAAAGTTAGTAAAACATTTCTCTTCTCTCCACTACCAAAAAAAAAAAAAAAAACCCAAAGAGATAAGAAGAGAAAGGAGAGAGAGAAAGAGAGAAAGTGAGAGAAAGAAAAGTGGATTCTCTATCTTTACATGGGAGAGTTACTATAGGTGTTCCATTTACAGTCAAGGGGGTTTTCATCTCGAGTGCTATATTTTTGTATCCACTAAAAATATGTATGCACATTAAAAAAATCGCAAGGCAATGAGTTTGAAAATTCTTTTAATTACAAAAATTAAAATGACTCAAAATGAGTTTGAGCAGGTATGTACAGGTCACAGGTCATTAGGTCAGGAAAACGTCAGAGACACTGAGTGGCTAAGTTAGAATCGTGGGGGTAGGTCTTCCCGGGTGGTCCTGTGGGTAAGACTCCCTGGTCCCAATGCAGGGCACTGGAGTTCTATCCTGGGGTGGGGAACTAAGATCCCATGTGCCGCATAGTGCAGCCTAAAAACAAACAAAACAAAACAACAACAACAAAAGAATGTGAGGAGGAGGTTGAACAGTAAGGAACAGAAAAAGGTAGGTGGGGCAAAGGGCTCCATGACAGAAATAATCATACTTGATGAATAATTCACTGCCTTCACCTTTTTTAACCTTAACACTCTTTGCCTTTAGTCCTTTTTAAAATAAAAGATCAGCCACAGCCACTAAGAAACGTCTTTCATTCTCACAGTTGAGGTCCTGCTGTGAAGACACTAGTTGCTTAGGAAAATCCCAATTGACTGCTGTTCCTGTTACTTTAAACTCAAGTCCCGCAGTGTTACATCATTGTCTATAGGTGTCTGGCATGTGGCTAGACATCAGCAGATCCACACCATCAGTTTTCATTATTATCTTCATTTACCAGGAAACCACTGGCTTGTCAACCGAGTGCTTTGGTGAATTATTTTAGCTGTAGTTATGATGGAATTGGTTTAAACCTTTCTACAGGGGAAGAGTTCTTACAACAAGGCTGTCAGCTTGGACTAAATTCTTGATGTCCTGTTTGTACTTCACTGACTCTCCAGTAAGAGATACTCTAAATAAAGGGCTTACTTCCACTGTCTGATAAATATGCCGTGAAGAGGTAATACCCCCAAAATTAGCAATCAGGAAGAAAGGAACTCTGACCATTAAGACTGATGGCCTTGAACTATGCCCACATCTGGTACTCTAGACTATGTCATGGGCTCCAGCAGTATGGGCTAGTTGCCAGCATCAAGATATATGTCTACAGGATGTTATCAGATCAGGGAAGGCTCCTTTAATTATAGGAACAGTTACTATTGTTATTTTTACTGTTATTTAGGTTAGTTTTTTTTTTTTTTGCTTTAATATTAGATTCAGTTCTTATGAGTGTTAAAAAGCAAAATTCAACTGAATAAATTTTAAAGATCTCTTTAGCTTAATTTGGTAGTCTGAGAATTGGGCAACATCCAATCAAGCAGATAGAAAAGACCTCTGAAGAGCTATAAAGGCAAGATATTTTATAGACAGAAGGGGAGTTGCATAGGCAAACAAGCTAACTGGTTGTTGCAAGGTCACTTCCCTTATAGTAGCTGGCAGGGGTCTACCAGGCAGATCACCTCCCCCGTGCTGATGGGGTGATTCCTCTTTAAGAATTCACTTCTAGGAGAGCTGAGACTGTAATTCAGTTAAATCTGATGACGTGGAGCTTAGCATAAGCAAATCCATTTTGGGCCTGTTGTCCTGTCTTTAACATCAGAAGATATTAGAATTATCTTAGAAGATATTAGAATTAGGGGTTAATTTCTGAGCCATGTAGAAATATTTCAAATTGTAACTCTTAATTTTTTTTTTCTTTTTCCTTAAACTTCATCATGCTTAGAAAAAATTAGAATCAGTGCCACTAACTCTTTCCATCCTTAGGTCAATTTCTATTCTCAGTCCCAAAGTCACTTGCTCATTACTGCCACATATGATGGATCTGTCAATTGGCCAAATGTGTCTGGGGGCTTTTCCTCATCTTTCCAAGATATTCTCCTCAGCTGCCTATACTTTCATTAGTTTGAAATTCAAAATATATTTTATTCTAATGAATAAAGCCTTTTAAAAGCAGGAACATCAGTTTGATTAACTTTATGAAAGGAAAGAAAATAATATTTCTTGGTGGTGATAATTTTTTTGTAAATTAGGTCTCATTTTCCCATTTGTTGGAATTACAATGTCAAAAAAATCTTTAGATTCATTTTGAATATTTTTTCATATTGAAAGATCTCTAAACATGAAGCCTTTACATTTTTCTCTCTGCTCTGCCATCCCCACTCCTCAGTTATTGACTTATAAATGAAACCAACACTGAAATCTAAAGCACAGCAACTTTGTCTCATATAGTTGTTTCTTAGACCATTTAGTTTTTATCATATGAAATTTCATCATCCTGGTATGGTGGTTTTATTCAGATTCTCACACATTTTATATTAGTTTAATTTTTTTGTCAAGAAATACTATAAGAACAATTTTGTTCTTTCACATTACCCCAATACTTGTAGAATCATAGCTAGCTTTTTTCCTTGAAACTTTCCAACAATTCATAGCAGATTCCAAAAATAACCTGTTCTTTTACCAGTGGGGAGAGAGAAGGGAAAGGAACATGATAAAGGTAGGGGATTAATAAGTACAAACTACTATGTATAAAATAAATAAACTACATGGATATATTGTACAGCACAGGAAATATAGCTGATATATTATAATAAACTATAAGTGGAGTATAAGCTATATAAATATTGAATCACTGTATTATTCACCTGAAATTAACATAATACTATAAATCAGCTATAGCTCAAAAACCCCCCCAAATTTAACCTCTTTCTGTATTGTATGTCAAATTAGCCACAGAAGTGTGGGTTTTGGGGATTGGACACAATGAATTCTTCCCATATAGTAACAATGTCATTAGAGGAAGAGTTAAATGGTTTTAATAGCATGAACTATTTCTGGTTTTTTTCACTTGGCAAATCTTCTGCTTTAAATTCAGGTTGCTTTGTTTAAGACTGGGATCATCTTTAATGTCACTGAGATGAACTTTCAACAAATCTATAAAAACTTGTTAAAAATAGCAACAACATTTGTGAAATTTAGTTGGGCAGCCTGTGGTATTCATACATACAATCTATGTTTTTATAAATATAGAAGTAAGACACAATCAATATTTCTGATTTGATTCATGATTTGCCATATAATTTCCTCTCATGGATAGAAAAACATGGGGAAGATTTAGTTCAGGAATTTGGGGAGGAGGCATAGAGTGAATAGATCTGGGATCTTGGACACAGGATTATATGAAGATTGTTATTTTTATTTCACTATGTCCTCATGGGTTTAACTTTTATTAAATTTAACATATTCCATTATTTTCTGTGGCAGTAAATACTTAGATGAGAAAAACGATGGTTCTGGAAATAAATTGCTAAGTGCGGTTGCCTTGTACTTAAGTGACAGAGCTAATCTAGAAGGAGAAAAGTGGCCCAGAGACCTCTTTGTGTGAAGTATCTCAGCATATTGCTGTCTGTTATATTGTACCGAACACATGCACTTCTGTTTAGTAATATTTTGGGGAGCTGAGATTTAAGGCAGAAAAGATTGGAGCATCTTTGCAACTAATTCTAAAATTTTATAGGGTTATTTATTTATTGGTACTGTGATGAACATGCATTATTTGTAATAACATTTTCAGTTTAACATTCCTTTTTTATTTAACTCTGGTTTTTAAGACCTTCGAGTTTTTCTTTGCTTTAGCTTGGGAAAACCAAATAAGTGCAAGTTTCCTCCAAGACACCTCATGAAAACATTTTTTTTAATAAAATCAAGAGTGAAACGAGTCTATATTTATTTGGAAGATCATCTGACTACTGCTAAATGGAGTATCTCAATCTGAAAGTGAAATCTGTTTCACTGCTAAAAATTGCCAAGAGTTTTTTGACTGAGATTTGGGAATCTGCAGAAAATGTAAAAGTTTTTTTTTTTTCTACAATAATCTGTTCAGTGAACAAGCTGTGAAAAATAGTTCTGTATTTTGTCCATGTGATGCAGCAGACGGTAAATTTCCATTTTAAAGAACGATATGAGTAGCTTCTGGCATCCGTCTCTATTGCCTTACTCGAATCTACTTACACTGAGTTACAACAATGCAGTTTATTATTTCTTTAAAGCAAAAAATAAGAAGAGATCTTATATTCTTTCTTTCTTTTTTTCCCCATAGCTCAGCTCTATCCCTTTATCTGGGATCAGTAATATGAGGACATTTAGAGGCCTTATCAAAATGAGACTTCAAATGCCACAATTGTATTAAGAAGATATTATTTTCATGCATTTAAAACTTTTGATTTGAAGAGCTTTAGAATTAATTTAGTTTCTTTCTAAACATATTCTTTTGAGGTAGGTGGTTTGATAACAAACATTTATTATAAA
>SJYQ01001910.1:130242-182554 GCA_006410935.1 Redunca redunca | reverse complement strand
TGATTCTTATACAAACATAAAATGAACATGTGCTTAAAGATTTTTATCTATTCATTAATTAATGAAAGAAGCAGTAAGATGTTATAACGTGCTCAAAGGAAAATTCAAATTTGCCTTCATATACATATAGGTAAATAAAAAATGCTGGAATGAATTGGCAAGTAGATGCAAAACTGGTGAATATTTACAGGCTAATAATCAACTGTATTCTATAGGTCATAACATTTATATTTCTATAGGCCAGAATTATTCATATTATTTTAAATTTTCTACAGCTCAAAGATTCAAAATATCTCAAAGACAGTGAAAAGCAGAGATAGCCTGGAAGGGTGTGCTAGACACGTAATGATCTTTTTGGTTTGTTTCAAACTCTTTCCCAGTTTTTAACCTACAGGTCCAATTAAAAAGTACTTTTAATTTTCCGCTGAAATTAATAGACTTTGTTTCCTGATTTGCATTTTACCTATTCAACCAAACACCACATGGAACAGTGTCTGACACATCATAAGCAGTCTATTCATATTTGTTGAATGGACAAATTTTTTCTTGTATGATCTACTGAATATTTTGTAAGTAACACAGAAGTACAAGTTAGTCTGTTCTTTTGTTCCAAAATCTCAAGCATGTCAGAAATATTCTGAAAGAAACGGGATAACCTGCAAGGCTTTGGTACCTACCTTTCTTTTGCTTTTGATCTTTTCACAGTCAATGACACATTATCTGAGAGAGCAGGAGATACATAAGTGGGAACCATGAGTCAAATTGCCCATTCTTCCCAGTCCCCATGGCTGGCACAGACTCTGGTGGGTGAAGTCAGGATCACACTGGCTCTGGGGTAAGCTGCCTCTGAGAGCAAAGTCTTACCTTTCTGAAGCCCTTAGTGTACCTTTCTGAGGACTTTACTGCAAGTCAGATGTTTGTCACTAGGATTTTGACAATGTTAGGTTGTTTCGAGAATTAATGTTTGTGCAGCCTCCACTAACTTCAGCTAGATGATAGTTTCAGGTTTCTGAGGAGGTCTCTGATGTTCATACAATCTTTTTTCTCCCTCATATGTCTGATGACTGAAATGCTGTAACTTCATTCCTTAGACTTATCTATTGTGATACACCTCTGATGTGTATATATATTCTCTTGAGAGAGATAGAGTTATTATTAACATTTTATGTATTGCACACTTCCCTGTGGGAGAAAAGTAGTGACCAGACTGTGATTTATTATCCTATTAAGATTTTGATGTGGGAAATGAGTGTCAGACAATAGGCTCCAAATGTTAGGGACAGGTCAGAGTGAGGCAAAGTCAGGAGTGAGAAAGAGGTGCAAAGTAGAGCTCAGTGTCTTCAAAAACTTCACACCTTAACCCTCTTTTGGTTAATGTGTCCAGTGTATTTTTGTAAAACTATTCTGATGTTACCAGCAGCATTACAAAATGGAGGGCATTCATTTTACTATGGAAGACTATTAGCAAAACTGAAAGCTTTTCATAATGGCGGCTATTTTGGATCTTTATTTAATCACTGGATTTCTTTCTTACTTATTTAAAAGTTTAAGAAGTTGTCTTTCAGATATTTTATCATGCTTATGCTCTGCTGCAAATCTGAATATTCTCTTACGGTTGAGAAACATTTTCATATATACTACCTCATTAAATCTTTACCATAATGCCATAGTTCTTATTGTGAGAGACAATCTTTGACTCAAAAAGTGTATTTTCCCCATTCATGGCAAGCTTTTCTGTGTGAAATAAATGACTATCCTATAAATAGTTTGTCCTCATCAACTATATGGGTGCTACATGTTGATGAGACTAATTACCTTTGTTGTGGTAGTCCATATCCTGCATGAAGATAACAAAAAAAGACAACACTCTGGAGCCACAGCCTGATTCATCTGCCATTTATAGGTGTGGTTTAGTTTTTCCTTCCTCTCTGGCTTTGCTGTTACCACTGAAGAAATTAGTTCTATAAACACTTCAAGTCTTGACTCACTGACACTTTGTACTTCGTCATCCAATATTTTCAGATACTGTAAAATTTGAATGAAAAAATCCTGGAACATAGGTTATCCATTGTTCTCATCCATAACTCTCTATTAAAGCAGTAAATGGATTGGAATGAAAGTTAGACTTTGAAAAATAATGTGACTTTTAAAGATAAGAAAAAATGAACTGGTAATTTCCACTCCAAATAGCTAGTGTGACTTTAGATGAGTGACTTAATTTTCTAAAGTGGAAAGAATAATACTTTTGGTTTAGGGCATAGAGATATTGTGAGGATTAGGGACAGTGAAATATTCTTAGTTAAAAGATATTATTTAAATGCAAGGCATTATTACTATGAAAAGAAATAGAGGACCTAAGTTATGTTCTGATTAAATTTGCTTTTAAACTCTTGAACCTGAAAGGCCATAGAAGTCTATTCTTGTATATATCATTTTGTGCACGAGAGCTGTCTACCTATGTGACTTTGGATGAATTTTCATTAAATGAATGAATACGTTTCATTCAAGGATTCCTAACTAGCTTTATTCTTTCTAGGTCAGTAGACAGTTTTTAAAAGTTTGGGTTGTGTAGGCTGTAAGGAGAAATAATATAGGTGTATCTTTAAGAAGCAGTTAAATTCAAATTTTTGTACACTGAATGAAATTCTAGTTTGAAAAATCCTTAATCTTAATGTACTCCAAACCATTTTTGTATTTTTATTATTTCCTTAAACTAAATCTAGACCTTTTCTTATCTACATATCTTTCAATTTTTGGCTGATCAGAAGCTCCACTATGTTTTTAAGCATTTCCCCCCTGCTTTTCTAGAGAACTGCATCTCTACTACCGTAAGTAGTCCTGGGATGATATTGGATTTTCATCCAAGGGACCAGATACTTTCTTTTCTCTTTTCTAGTTCTACCAGGGGGTTATTGAGTATCAACACTGGCCAATTAGATGCCCTCTTCAGGAACATCTAGTTTTGAGGAGATGACAAGGTTTGGGGTGTGCCTAGAGGATTTCCTAGTAGCAGCAGAGGCAGACACGACAGCTGTAATGATGGTCACATTTTTTTCTATACATAAGCTGGGTGCTGTGCTTTACGTTTCCTTTTACTTGGTCCTTTGGAGCATCCTTGGACTTTTGCCCACACCCATAGCTGACCTTTCAGTTTCCTGTTCATTCTGTGAGCTCCACAAAATCTTCCAATAGATGCTTTTTGCCTTAAGTAGTTAGAGTGGGTTTCTGTTGCTAACATCCAAGAATTCAGACTGAAAGAGTGCACCTGTGCTTCTGAGGAATAGCAAGGTGATACAGGGAAAGTACTTGGACATTGCTTGGTTTTAAGTAACAATGACAGGTTGGCCACTATGATTATTATGACTCCTCCTTTAGCACTAACATATGATATTGCTTAGCCTTCCAAGGTGGCACTAGTGATGAAGAATCTGCCTCCCAATGAAGGAGATGTAGGAGGTGCGGATTCAATCCCTGGGTCAGGAATACTTGGAGGAAGGCATAGCAAACCACTCCGGTGTTTCCGCCTGGAGCATTCCACGGACAGAGGAACTTGGTGGGCTACAGTGCATGTGGTCACAAAGAGTCCAACAGGACTGAAGCAGTGCAGGCCTGATATTGTTGAAACTCCTTTAGATTGTCATTCTCATAGACAAAAACAGAAATACTTTGGAAGAACCTTGTCCTAGTTCTTTTTGCATGTGGCCCAGTATTTGGAATATAGTTTTAATTCAGCAAATATCTATTGGTTGGACTAAAAAATAAGCTAAATTTGGCATTCTTAAGCACACAAGAGAAGACTCTACACATGGACATCACCAGATGGTCAACACTGAAATCATATTGACTATATTCTTTGCAGCTAAAGATGGAGAAGCTCTAAACAGTCAGCAAAAACAAACCAGGATCTCACTGTGTCTCAGATTATGAACTCCTTATTGCCAAATTCGACTTAAATTGAAGAAAGTCGGGAAAACCACTAGACCATTCAGGTATGATCTAAATCAAATCCCTTATGATTATACATTGGAAGTGAGAAATAGATTTAAGGGACTAGATCTGATAGAGTGCCTGATGAACTATAGATGGAGGTTCATGACATTGTACAGGAGACAGGGATCAAGACCATCCCCATGGAAAAGAAATGCAAAAAAGCAAAACGGCTGTCTGGGGAGGCCTTACAAATAGTTGTGAAAAGAAGAGAAGTGAAAAGCAAAGGAGAAAAGGAATGATATAAGCATCTGAATGCAGAGTTCCAAAGAATGGCGAGAAGAGATAAGAAAGCCTTCCTCAGGATCAGTGCAAAGAAATAGAGGCAAACAACAGAATGGGAAAGACTAGAGATCGCTTCCAGAAAATTAGAGTTACCAAGGGAACATTTCATGCAAAGATGGGCTTGATAAAGGACAGAAATGGTATGGACCAACAGAAGCAGAAGATATTAAGAAGAGGTGATAAGAATACACAGAAGAACTGTACAGAAAAGATCTTCACGACCCAGATAATCACAATAGTGTGATCACTCACCTAGAACCAGACATCCTGGAATGTGAAGTCAAAGTGGGCCTTAGAAAGCATCACTACGAACAAAGCTAGTGGAGGTGACAGAATTCCAGTTGAGCTGTTTCAAATCTTAAAAGATGATGCTGTGAAAGTGCTGCACTCAATATGTCAGCAAGTTTGGAAAACTCAGCAGTGGCCACAGGACTGGAAAAGGTCAGTTTTCATTCCAATCCCAAAGAANTGCAGGTCAGGAAGCAACAGTTAGAACTGGACATGGAACAACAGACTGGTTCCAAATAGGAAAAAGAGTACGTCAAGGCTGTATATTGTCACCCTGCTTATTTAACTTCTATGCAGAGTACATCATGAGAAATGCTAGGCTGGAAGAACAAGCTGGAATCAAGATGGCAGGGAGAAATATCAATAACCTCAGATATGCAGATGACACCACCCTTATGGCAGAAAGTGAAGAGGAACTAAAAAGCCTCTTGATGAAAGTGAAAGAGGAGAGTGAAAAAGTTGGCTTAAAGCTCAGCATTCAGAAAACTAAGATCATGGCATCTGGTCCCATCACTTCATGGGAAATCAATGGGCAAACAGTGGAAACAGTGTCAGACTTTAATTTTTGGGCTCCAAAATCACTGCAGATAGTGATTGCAGCCATGAAATTCAAAGACGCTTACTCCTTGGAAGGAAAGTTATGACCGACTTAGATAGCATATTGAAAAGCAGAGACATTACTTTGCCAACAAAGGTCCGTCTAGTTAAGGCTATGGTTTTTCCAGTGGCCATGTACAGTGGATGTGAGAGTCGGACTGTGAAGAAAGCTGAGCGCCAAAGAATTGATGCTTTTGAACTGTGGTGTTGAATAAGACTATTGAGAGTCCCTTGGACTGCAAGGAGGTCCAACCAGTCCATCCTAAAGGAGATCAGTCCTGTGTGTTCATTGGAAGGACTGATGGTGAAGCCGAAACTTCAATACTTTGGCCATCTCATGAGAAGAGTTGACTCATTGGAAAAGACCCAGATACTGGGAAAGATTGGGGGCAGGAGGAGAAGGAGACGACAGAGGATGAGATGGCTGGATGGTATCACCTACTTGATAGACATGAGTTTGAGTAGACTTGGGGAGTTGGTGATGGACAGGGAGGCCTGGTGTGCTGTGATTCACGGGGTCACAAAGAGTCGGACACGACTGAGCAACTGTACTGAACTGAACTGAACTGAAGCACACAATAGGCAACCAATTATTATGTTTGATTAAATTCAACTTAATTCATTGAATCCTACTATGTCCAAATTACTTTGAAGAATATAAGCCATGTCCTTTGCCCCTTAACTTTAACAAGTTTGGAATTTCATAATGAAAAAAGGATGAAATAAGAAACTTTAGAACTTATTCCTCTACATGCACTTTGTGTGTGTGTGGCTTTGATGCTCTAGTGTTGCATAGTAAATTTGAACCCTGTCTTTAAGACTGACTTCTCTCAACCATGAGTAGTCTAGTGCTAAGTATAGAAAAATTGAATATAAACTCCAAACCTACATATTGTGTGATGCTGATTGGTGATTTGGATTAGAGTTGACCTGTTACCTCTATAACCTGGGATAATTGAAATTTTGCTATATTTAATTGACATTCTGATTTTAATTGATTCCACTGAAAGTAGAAACAGTATTTTGTATTTTACACGAGAAGGTTGTTTTATTCAATTAATGACCATGCAGAGTATATTCATTTATAAAGTACTGATAAAATTGAATGAACCTGAAAATTGGATTGAGTGCCAGGAAAAAACATTTAAGCCAATGAGTACATGTACCTTATCAGAATACCCAGAAAGAGTTATAGCTGTATTTCTAAATTGTAATATAGGAAACATCAATTAGGACAAGAGTGAACACCATCCTCAGGGTCTCTATTCTTAAGGTTCTGACTGTATAGTGACTTACAAGAGGGAGAAAGAGGACTTTATATTATAGGAACTGATTACCCCCCATCTAAGTATCTTTAAGCCAAAGTTTTGCAAGTATGACTCTTCAGTGGAGGACAGGGAAGCCTGGTGTCTGCAGTCCATTGGGTTGCAAAGAGTCAGGCACAATTTAGTGGTTGAAAAACAACAAATGGCTCCTCTGACTATAGAGTATGTGTGACTGTTCTGGGCTCTCAGCTTCTGTCTGTTCATGACAAGAAGCTTGCTTTAGAATATAAATCATCTTCATCAGCAAAGACACTGTTAAGTTTGACTAAGTTTTTTAATAGCAAGACTGTACTGATGAAGGAAGCTGGCCATTGATTTACAGTCTGACAAGAGTTCCTCATTACATTGTAGACTGAAAACAAGTACTTTGTAGGCAAATCACCTTGAGCAGGGCTGGTTGGTACAGTGTCACCTGGGCTGCTTATTCAACTGTGGCTTTATGGCCACAGAGAATGCCTACTGAAAATAGTACTTTGTGGAGGAGACTCCTAGCAATCCTTAAAACATTCTCAAGACAGGGGGCAAAATTTATTTTTCCAATTTTCCCAAAATGAGATGATATTTTTTGCACATTTTCACAAAAATAAGAGAGATGGTCAATCTCTCCAAGGTAAACATGAATATCTCTATGGTTTAAGCTCCATTTCCCCGCCATGTTTGTGATGTTACACATTCTGAATACTGATAGCAAGACTATGTGGGCAGGTACATTAACTTAGAGAGCTTCCTATATTTTAGGAATCTTTTCCTTGGTTTCCCTTACACCATCATTAATTCAAAACAAGGCTCTTACTAATTATCCCAGGGGAAGAAATATGATCTAATTGAGATGCATGTAAAATCCTTATTTGAGCAGGATGAGGAACTTTCTATAGTTTTGAGATAATAATTGGGGATGAGATTTTAATAGAAAAACAAAATTGAATCCGTTTGTCTTCTGTGATAGTTGAGATGTCTTGGCTCCTAAGCTTTTGAACTGTGGGTTGGAGAAGTCTTTTGAGAGTCCCTTGGATTGTAAGGAGATCAAACCAGTTAATCATAAAGGTAATCAATCCCAAATATTCTTTGGAAGCAGATGCTGAAGCTGAAGTTCCAATGCTTTGTCCACATGATGCAAAGAGCCAATTCATCAGAAAAGACCCTGATGCTGGGAAAGATTGAAGGTAGGAGGAGAAGGGGGCCACAGAGAATGAGGTGATTGGATGGCATCACTGACTCAATGGACATGAGTTTGAGCAAGCTCCAGGAGTTGCTGAAGGACAGAGAAGTCTGGAGAGTTGCAGTCCATGGGATCGTGAAGAGTTGGACATGAATGAGTGACTGAACAACAACAACAGGATGAATAAATATTTGATGAGCATCAGTTGATCATGATTTGTGAAGGTCCTTCAGTTTGGGGACAGCACAGAGACATCTGTGATCTGAGAGCTACAGGTTCAGCTCCTTAGAGTTTCAGGGTGCAGGGAGACTACCTAAACTGGTATCCCGCTGTTGGCCATGTGCAATCTGAGAAAGCCTGGCCACCTGAAAACTGGGAACTTCTCTTTTGTTGTGAAGGATTTGAATTGCAGATTGGAAGACAGGATGTGAAATAGATGAGGCTGAAATTGGGGTTCTTGGGACACTTGATACAGGAAGTCAGAGCTATAATTTTTAAAAGCTCATTCTATTTCTTTTGTATGGAGTGGGATTGAGTGATTTTGATTGATATTGTTGTTGCTGAGTTGTGTCCGACTCTTTGTGAACCCATGGAGGCCACTAGGCTCCTCTGTCCCTGGGACTTTCCAGGCAAGAATACTGGAGTGGTTTGTCAGTTCCTTCTCCAAGGGATCTTCCTGACCCAGGGATAGAACCTGTGTGTCCTGTATTGCAGGTGGACTTTAGTGACTGTAATTATAGCATTAGGATTCCAAAGAAAACAAAATTTTGTTTTGTTTATTCACTAAGTTGTGTTTGTCTGTCTGCAACCCTGTGAACTGTAGCTCATTAGGGTCCAATGTCCATGAAATTTCCAGGCTACAATATAGGACTGGGTTGCCATTTCCTTCTCCATTGATTGATATTAATAGTGCCCATCAGTATCTGAGTCTTTGCTCCTCTCTGGCACATGGAAGACTACAAGTTTTAGGCTTGCAGTTGGAGGAGACACAAGAATAGTTCTGGCCAAAAGGTGTGAATATAGGTGATATCATCTTCAGGTTGAAGCCTGGAAGAGGGGGATAGGATGTCTCCAGGTGTTCTTCTGCCTCAGCAACTACAGGAGCTCATATTGAGAAGATGGAGCCACAAAATCAAAGTAGATTCTCCAAGTTATTGCATGGAAGACAGTCACCCTGGGATGTTGCCTTAACTCATAATAGGCTTTATACAAATGAGAAATAAGCCTTGGTAGTGCTGCCCTACTGAGATTATGGGTTTATTTGTTACCACAGCATAGCCTAGCTTAACAGACCAGTAAAATGATTTAATAGTAACTGCCTTGGATAGCTCAATTCTTTAGGTTCTAGAAATAATTCAGATTATGAAACAGTCTGGTTAAACAAGAACTATTAACTATTTAGAACTGTAAACTACTTCTTTGTATTCATTTAGTAATTTGTTCAACTCTTCAGCAAGAGACCTAGTGTAGGTGGTATGCCAACCCCTGTGCTGTGCCAAGGGAAGCATGGTATCACAGTGAGCAGCATGTGCTCTGAATCAACTGCTTGAATTTGAATCCTGGTTCCACTATATGTAAGCTGTGTGATTACTGCTGAGCCTTTAACCTTCATCTCTTTTACTTTATCTTTTCACTTGTTAGACAGCAATTGTAACAGTACCTACTTAATGAGTTTGTGAAGATAAAAGGAGATAATATATATAAAGCACTTGGCATTATGCCCTGCGATGTAAATGATCAGAAATATTAGCTATTATTATTTGATGGCATCCCTGTCTTCCAGCAGCTCTTATTTCAAATGAGAATATCACAGTCTAGTAGTGAAAATCATTTATATTAATAATTCCTGTATTATAATTTTATTACTGTCATAACAAATTACCATAAACCTCATACTTACAGTGACAGAGATTTACTATCTCAGTTCTACAGGTAGAAAGTCTGGGTTGTCCTGATTGGGTTCTTTGCCCCCAGTTTCACGAGGCTGGAATCAAGATGTCCACCAGTTGATTCTTATCTGAGGCTCTGGGGAGAATCTGCTTCCAAGCTCATTCAGGTGTTGGCTAATTTCAGTTTGCAGTTTTAAGACTCAAGTTCTCATAGCCTTGCTGGCTCTCAGCAGGGGACTGCCCTCACTTAGCTCCTAGAAGCCTTACTCTCCAGGGCACACAAGGGTTGGAACCTCTTTGACTTCCCTTTCACCTCATCACTTTTCTGCCTCCAGCTGGAGAAAGTTCTCTGCTTTTAAGGGCTGTTGTGATTAGATTGGTTTATCTAGATAATCCAGGATGCATATGTGTGTATGAGTGCTCAGCCACTCAGTCATCTTCCATTCTTGGTGACCCCATGGACTGCAGCCCACCAGGCTCCTCCATCCATGGGATTTCCCAGGCAAGAATACTGGAGTGGGTTGCCATTTCCTCCTCCAGGGGATTTTCCCAACTTAGGGATCAAACCCGTGTCTCCTGCAGCTCCTGCACTGGCAGGCAGATTCTTTACCACTGAGCCAACTTTACTACTATTTCAGATAATCCAGGATAATTTCCCATTAAAAAGCATTTTAACCCTAATTACATCTGCAAAGTCTCTTTTTGCTATGCAATGCTAACAACATCTTCACAGGTTCCAGGGACTAAAGCATGTGCATCTTTGGGGAACCATTATTCAAGGTCTACCACAATTACCCTGGGTCCACAATTTACCTTTTCCCTGTTCTTTATAATGATACCACTACATATTGAGTGCTTTCTGTGTGCCAGGTAATAAACCATACCTCTGTCTCTATATCGCTATCTGCATGTGTGCTAATTCACTTCAGTCATGTCCAACTCTTTCCGACCCTATGGACTGTAGCCCTCTAGGCTCCTCTGTCCATGGGATTCTCCAGGCAGGAATACTGGAGTGGGTAGCCATGCCCTCCTCTAGGAGACCTTCCCAGCTCAGAGATCGAAATTATGTCTCTTATGTCTCCTGCATTGTCAGGCAGTTTCTTTGTACTGGTGCCAGCTGGGAAGCTGTTTCTCTGTCTATAACTTTCTAATTTCATACAACTCTGCAAGCAAGTTAATATCATTAATCCATTTTAAAGATAGGGAACTGATGCTTACAAAGATTCTTGAATTGGCCCAAGATAGATTTTCATAGCTGAAAGTAGGAGAGAAGGAGTTTCAAACCAGATACGACTGCCTCCCTTGGGACTTTAGTGCACTAACAATCCATGATGCTCCTGGGTCTCCTTTCAGCATCATGATTAGTCCATTTACAAGACCAGTGGGCTCCCAAACTGGCAGTGGCTCAATAGTTAAAGTTCTACTCAACTCTCTAGAGCCATCTACATGTTTGTCTGCATCCAGAGTCACAAACTTATTTTGGCCATCTCTTGCTGTTTTGGGTCAACATCAGGAAGAGAGGTGGGATGGTGCTGATGGTCAGGGGGTAGACATTGCTCATATTACAATAATGATAATAATAGCTGATGCTTATAAAGAACCAATTATGTGCTGGGCCTTGTGCCAAGCACTTCAGATGGAGCCTCAACACCCATTTCATTCTCAAAACAAGTTTACCAGGGAGGTGCTATCACCAGCTGCACTTGAGGGCATGGAATTGAAGTCCAGAAAGCTTATGTAACTTTCTGAACCAAGCCTCAGAGCTCCCTTGTGCTTCCCAGGTGGCACTAGTGGTAAAGAACTTGCCTGCCAATGCAGGAAACGTAAGAGACATGGGTTTGATCCCTGGGTTGGGAAAATCCCTTAGAGAAGGGCATGCAACCCATTTCAGTATTCTTGCCTGGAGAATCTGATGGACAGAGGAGCCTGGTGGGCTAGGGTTCATAGGATTACACAGGGCTGGACATGACCAAAACGACTTAGCATGCAGAGAGCTATTTGTCATTCCTTCTTCTCCTCTCTGCCCTCCAGTAAAGTTGAGGACAAGAGGGTCTATAGTCAAGACTGGGGTTGGGGATTTTGGCTGGGGTCAGTAAGAAGATAATCTAGAATAGATGTGGTAGCCCAGCCTCTGGATTAGGGTATGGCATCTAGTCTTCCAGCTCCTCTCTCTAAGCATGGGAGTGAGATCCCATGAGTCAGACATCCCAGGCTGCTATATTAATATGTCATAGAACCAGAAAGAGGGGCCCTGTCTGATTCTATGCTGACAATGCATTCAGCAAACACTTCACATAGTTACCCTTCTCCAACCCCAGAACGCATCTGTGTTGATGGTTTTTATGTCATTATAAGCAACACTCCTCTTCCTTTCCACATTGCTGTGCTGAGCAGCTAGTTTTCCTGACCTTTATTCCTTTTCCTCTCAAAAGGGGTGATATGGTAAAAGAATGCACTAGGAGTCTGCATGCACTTTTACTTATTTATTTTTAATCCTGATTTAGGCTCCTTTCACAAATATCTTGAAAACTCAGTTTTACATATATGACTGTTCTAAATTGCTTTTGAGGAAAGTTGTTAAAAAGTGATAAAGAGGGGTGTGTATGTGCTTGCAACATGAAAAGTTCTTGGCCGTAAATGAAAAGAACTGAAAAGGAAATTAAATATGTTTTTGAAATTATTATACTCTAGAGAAAAGAACATATAGATATTGTAGAAAGGCTTTTGTAGCTTCTATACCTTTTTCAAATGTTATTGGATTTGACATTCCACAATTTAGAATGATAAAAATTATAAGGACAATGACAAGTTTGGTTATAATGACAGAAATTTTTGGTACCACAGACTAAATCTATAATGATGATATTTAAGCTGAATGAGAATTTCTTGAGATTTTATATATTAATACAAGAAGAATCCAGATGACTTACATTCTTATGTGGACTAATATTCCCTTGAAAATATGTTCTCTGTTAACATTTAAAAACAATGACAATTAAAAATATAGTCTTAATTATTGGGCTAGGAATATAAATGTGTTATAATTATCTTTATTTTCTTTCCTTTAAGTGCCACAGATATCTTGCAAGATACATTTTTTAGGACTGGATTTTACAGCCTTTAATCTGAACTATAGTACTTTATTCTGAAAGTTTTTCATAGCTAGATCCAGTATTATTTAACGTTGTGCAGAAAAACAGAAACTTCAAATTGATACAAGGTTTGTTCACATTCATTAATGTAAAAGGGAACTCTTTGTGATATAAAAATGTTTCTTGAGCTCCTGCCAATTAAAAAACGAACTAGAAAAGTAATCTGAAATATAATCGAAACATAACACTCAACAGCTGAAGGCTGCTATTTGGAAAACTTTGATGAGCCTGTAGAGAGGTGGGATCAATTTCACCTTTTGACAGCAATGGAAATGTGTCTTAGAGGTTTTCAAGTTATAAGGTATGTTCTGGTTCCATTCTAAAATTAAAAACTGTCAACTTATTCTAGAATTTGACTCATTCAATTTTAAGTTCTCTTTTGTCTAATAACTTTAAACTGTAGCACAGATGGGACTTTTTCTTTTCTAACTTTTATGATAGGTTATTAGATCAACAAGGGCTAGCCTAATAACTGCACAAAACCATAAAGCATGGCTTGAAAGAAGAAAATTTGGGATTTTAATAGGCGTTTGGGTTTTGATGAGCATGTGTTCAGTCTTGCTGCATTCTTATAAAGTAGAAAGTTTCAGTCTTCTGTTTGTAAAACAACTGCAGGCTGAGAATGCTGTTGCAGTTATCAGCAAAGCTCAATACTGTTTTTGGACTTAGCAACCTTACCAAATGGACTTTGAAGAGTCCCTAAACTGTGTTGGAAACTATTTTAAGACAAAATTCTTCCATCTCACCTTCTGTGTATTATAACTCCATTAATTTAATACAGCACTAAATGATTAACCCTTACTGACTTAATCTTTCATTAACGACCAATGGTTGATAGAAATACTATCAACAGAGAATGAAATCATTCATTCATACATCCCTAAATAATTATTGTATAAAACACTGCCTGAGTCCTGAAGATGCAGCAATGGACAAAACAGAGTTTTGCTGTTCTGGAATTTACAAGCAAAGACGCTAAACCTATTCTCTTTGTGGGAAACACTTTCCATTAAGTCTAATGGTACATTAAGTCTAAATTTGCAAATAAAATCTCATTGTAACATAATCTCTAGCCAATTTCAGTTTGTCGTATACTTTAAAAATGCCAAATATTGACTGGTAATAGCCACATATTGCTATTTATTTCATTTATTTAAGTGAAATTAAAAAAAAAAATAAGACAATTACAGCTTTGGTGGCTCAGCTGGTAAAGAATCAGTCTTCAATGAGGGAGACCTGGGTTTGATCCCTGGCCTGCAAAGATCCCCTAGAGAAGGGAAAGGCTACCTACTCCAGTATTCTGGCCTGGAGAATTCCATGGACTACAGTCCATAGGGTCGCAGAGTTGGACACGACTGAGCAACTTTCTCACACACACACACACACACACGTACTTACTGTTATGTTGCATCTGAGATTAGCTATCTTTGGCAGGAATCTTTTTAGCCTAAGGCTTACCTGTACAACAAACAAAATCAAAGTCATAGGTAATTACCCTTAGGAGGAAATGGTGAAATATTTGTAAATTCTTCCTCTCTGGATTCTTCCAGTGTCTTTTACTTGGATCTTGCTCTGATCTTAATGGCCCCATAGTGGTTAGCATAACCACTAATACACGACTAAAATGGTAGGACAATAAGTTACAACTTGTATTACTATGTGCTTGGCATTGTGCTAAGTATTTTACATGCTTTATTATATTTAATTATTACAACAAGCCTATGAGGCAATTAGTCTCATACTTTACAGATGAGAAAAACTGAGAAAACTGAGTACAGAGAAGTAACTCAACCAAGACCACAGAGTGAGGCAGAAAGACTTGCGTCCCCGAGACGATGCTTGGAGTCACTGAGATTAAATATTTGTTGGGGAAAAGCCCATTTTTACAGCTCTAGAACATCTGATATGCAGGCAAATAGAGCACATAAAAGAAGGGAAAAAAATGTCTTTCAGATGCAAAAATGGGGTAGCTGTGGTCGTCCTAGTTGTGGGAGCAAGACTTCAGGAAGGCTCCTCATATCACTTGTTGAACCTATTGCACCATCTCCCCAAAGGCAGTTTACGGTTGTTTTCTTTCTCTTCTCCTTCACTACAGCTCCAATAGGTCAAGTAAGGTTAAAATCCCACTCAATAAATTTAGAAATCAGCAATTTCTTTACTAGGAAACCAATACAGTTTAAATAGATAATTTAATAACTATTACAATAAAAGTCTATTAAAATCACAATGGGAGTTACATTATTAGGCTGCCCAGAATAGGCACCTTGAATAGTCCAAGATAAGAATAATAAAAGAACTTTCCATCTTTTTCTTTTTTTCTCTTGGCTCTTCTCTCCAAGCTTTTTTTAAAAATCTTTTTCTTTGGTGAGACTGGGTAGTTCTTTGCACAAATCATGAGCATTTAGTTCCTTGTGCTGTGAAAGTGGAAAGTTAGCTAGGATTTTTTTTGGTAAGAATTTTACAGTAGTATAAGAATATAACAAACCTTGAAAAGAATGTCTCCTTCTGATTTCAATAAGCCGTATTTGTGAGAAGCATAATAATGTCTTCATTTGCTGGAAAGATCTGTTCAAATATAAATGCCATAACGAGTTGTGAATTTGGTTATAAAGACAGAAAAGTCTGTTACGTTGGTGTCATGCCCTGATAATGTGGCTCTGCCTGTAGACACATTCATTACCTGCATCTGTGAGCAAATGATTGGACAGAAGTCAATTATTGGGGGTTTTAACTTGATGCATGGGATAGGGGTTGTCTCCTTGTGAATTTGTGTGTGTGTAAGGCAGTTAATTAATCGAGGGTAAAGCAGGTCCTTAGAGATGGGTACTTTACAACTCTACTGTCGTATACAAGTCTCTTGAGAATTTACAGAGCAAGGAGGATGCTGATCTGATCTAAAGACTGTTTTGCTACAAATAGAGACCTACTAACCCATGTTGGAAGTGCTGAAGACAATGATTTTAAAGTGCAGGGTGGCATGGGAGTTTCAGAAGCTCTATGGCCAAAGAGGTTTACAAATGCCAAGAATGGGTACTGGTCAATACTGGTACTTTTAAAATGCCAGTCTGTGCTTTCCCTCACAGAGAACAGTTACATTTGATTAGGGTTCATCTGGGAGTGGGAGCGGGGACGCAGCTTTGAGACTAGGAGAACTTTACAGATAGAAGCAGAGAGAACTGGGATGAAGTAATTATTAGTATTGCCGAAGACTCAAGGGGAGAGAGTCTTTCTGAACACAGGGAGGTCTCCTGTGGCCTGAGGCTGACATTCTTTGGCTGGTGATGACATTTACTCTCCAGGGTGAGTCTTAAGCTTTAAGAGCAAAACAGAACTGTAGCTTTCTGCCTTGATTTAGACCAAACTTCGGTCCATATTAATATCAGCGACTGTTTAAAGAGAGCAATAGACAACAGCACACCACTTTAACTAAACCCAGCATGCAGGCTAATTTTAAGGCAGCCCAGTTGGTGGAAGCCCATGCATTAATTTATTCTAATGGCAAGTAGGGGAGGTGGGGAGGGAAAAAGGTTGAAAGGCATTTTTTTTTTTAAAGAACCAAAATCCCCAAAGAACTAGTGCTCAATGTCTGTTTTTTGGGGGGTGGTATTTAACATGTACAATTTGGTCAAATTATGAGCAGGATAGCAAGAGAAGCTAGTCAGTTTTAAAAGACGGAGAGTGTGTGAGACAGGACATGATTACTTTCCTGAATCCCCACTTTTTTGTTTTTTTCTTCCAAAAGAGACAAAGGGAAATACTTAAGAACCAATAGTGACGGCAACAAAGCAATCACTGAGTTGCAGGATACCTTTGTCTCTAGGGGGCACGCAGTAATTTTTACATGTCTACCACTGAGTGTCAAACCTTTTCTTTTCTTCTTCTTTCCATTCTGGATGGCCAAACTGATTATCTAAAATAGAAAATTAGCACACAATGGGTTTACTCTGCGATACCCCTTATGCAACTAATGGCAAAGCTTGTTAATTGGTTGTAAATGCCAGCAGGTTGCCAGGATAATACTTCAGAAATAAGCGGGTATTCTGATAATTACAGCAATCTTCATCTATAAAAGCTTAAGTAGATGAAGTAGTGGCTGGCTTAAAACCAAGATTTATCCCGCTGCACTCACATTAAAAGAAAAAATAAGATGAAAACAATAATGTAACAAAACCATTATATAGCAGGAAGCTTTGTAGGTTTTAGAGATTGTGAAAACTCAGAAAGTAAAACAGTGCTGTAATAACCAGTTATGGAAAAATAGGCCATTTACATTTGTGTATAATTAAATAGTAGGCTATGCAATTTCACTTTTTAAAGTAAACTGCCTTTTCCTTTTTTTATAGGGCAACGTAGCCATAATTGCTGCATTAAAGCTTTAATGAAAGAAAAAAGCAGCAGATCAAGATGACATGTAACATCTACATTTGTACCGTGGCGCTGTGCTTGTTTAGTAATGGGAAGCTACTGAGGAGATTAAAATTGCAGAATTCTTCATAGTTTGTTCTAAAATTGCTATAGGAAGATCATTCGGGGTCTAAAATACACACAATTTATTTTTCCACCTTCAATCTTCAAGAATTTAATGGCTTTCGTAACTAGTAGGTGGTTGGAAATATGTTTTATATTAGAGAGAGAACTACTTTGGATCATAAAAATGATCAGAAGTAAGTGGATCAGAATTTAAGCCTTAGGGGCCTTCCTAGTGTATTAGAATATTGCCCAAATGTTATATTATAGTGTTTAATTTAGTGTAGTATAAGGAGCTTTCTTGTTCGAAATATCAACAGGTTGGCTTGTAATATTGTTCTTTTATATTTTGCAGTTTTTTTGGTCACCCCCACTAACATCAGGAACTGGTGCAAAAGGTAGCCAGCTTATCTTATGAGGTAACATTCTGGTAAACAGTTAACAGGCATGTGGGCTTTTGTTTTTAAAAAAACAGTCTCTCCTGTGAGCTACTCTCTCCTAAGAAACATTTCTCAGATGTTACATCCCACATAGGTTGGCCATGTTTTCTGTAAACCATCTCTGGCAAATAATGTAGGCAGAGATTGGAAACCTTCATTATGTGTTACAGCACTGAGAAGAGGGTATGAAAACATGCTAAAAACACATCACGCAGGAGAGTCACAAGAAAAATACCAAGGACATTAGTGCCAATGGCTAGAGCAATAAAAAGTAGCCTCAAGAAAGTAAAAACAGGAAAAACCAAACATTTGTATAAATTCTACGTGATTTTATTCTTCTTTTGTAAAAAGAAAAACGCAAAAGCCATTTCTGGTAAAAGAAAAACCCGAGGAATGAACCCTCGGAAGGCCCAGAATTTTGGCTTTTTCGGTTCTCACTTGAAGAAAGTGATGCAGTTGCTGCGGGGTTTTGTTTTGGTGTTTGTTTCTTGCAGGGTTGATGAAATGCATCTTCATCTATGTGCAGTTCTTCTGGTATGGAAAACTTGAAATACATAGCCTTCTGGAGAGGCTGGCTTCCGCACAGAAGTCAGAATATGGTATTGGCATTGGGGCCGGAAGCACGGGGGTGCAGCGCTCTCCAAGCGTGGAGGCGCACCAGGCAGCCCCGCGTGGAAACGGAGAAGCCTGAGGCGGGACACGCGCACCACCACCTCATGGAGATGGGGCATCCGCAACAACTTTTTTTTTTTTTGGTTCAAGTATTACCTGAAGCGGGAGGAGAGGAAGAGGGGGAAAGGAACAAGAAAATTATATTGAATACTTGTGGAACTAGGAAGGGATCCTGGTCTACCAGTAAGTCTGGTAGTTAAAAGAAGTTCGTACCTTCGCGTTCTCTGCTGTTGGCTTCTCATTGCTCACATAAGACGCGGCAGCAATGGCCTCGCGCCCTCCCAACAGTATTTCATGTCTTTTGGAGGCTGGCAGTTGTTGAAGCATTTAGGATGGCGCCAAGAAGGCACTTGTTTTAGGCGGACTGATTTAAGATGTTCTTTCATCCACCTCTTTAGTGTGTTTTGAAGGAGCAGAGAAAATAGCAGGGGGAGGCTTTCCCAGGAGGTTGAAACCAGCAGAGTTTTGGGATCTGGGTAGGTAGAGGTTGAGAGGTAAGCCTTTAGGGGAAGAGCAATGAAACAGAACAGACTTCAGAATAGGAAATGTGTGTGGGGGGCGGGCGGGGGACGGGCATCATCCAGTATTGTGTTTTATCAGAAAGCTTAGCCATGACTGACTTTCCTTAATATATACAGAAGAAAGCATCTCAAAATAAATCATCTACATTTAGGGAGAGAAAAACTTCCTCAAAAGTAGAAAGATATCGTAAAAAATAAAAAAAAAATTATGGCCAAGGGCACATGCAGTTTTTGCCAATGTAAGAACTTTCGGAAATTATTCATTAAGCCTAGTTTTACCTTTCCTTAGAGAAGAAAATTGTTTAAGTCTGTCTCATGTTTGAGTTAAATAATTTCTTATTCTTAATGATATAACATAGTTTTCCATATGGTAGTGAAGTATTTGTGGTAACTTTCCTAAGGACAAATAAAAAGTAAATTGAAGAATTCAGTGTTTGGTGGATTTGTCTTTCACGTATAGAAAGAGTATTATCTTTTTCTCTGACACATGCACTCTATTTAGTTCTTAGTCACTCATCCTTGCAGAACTGTACCTGTCTTTTGATATCTTTCAGAACTGTTCATTATTTGAGTAATGTATATACTCAGATCAATTTACATTTTAGCCTCGTTATGCTACTAGCATTTTTGCCCCATCACTTATGCTTTAGAGAACACACTCCACAGAGTAAGCCCTTGAGAAATTTGTGAATTAATTATTTTTAACTGAAGAGTAGAACATTTTTAATATTTTTAAGGTATTATTGATGAAATTGATATTAAACTGATAAGAATTTTAAAATAAATATTTCCAAGTCAGTTTGAAGATTAAGTACTTAAAAAGCAAAGTTCTTTGACTAGAATTTTCTCTTAGCAGAGGAACATACTTGCTGTATGTACAGAAAGTATAGTATGCCATCCTGATGGCACTCTTGCATGAAACGTTGTGCTCGTCCTAACAGTGAACATTTTCTCTGTTTCTGTGTCAGTTGTCACTAATCAGTTATACATCTGATGTGCAGATCCATCAGGGCAGAGAATTTAAGTCATTTTGGCTTTAACACATATGATATGCTTGTACAGGAGTTTACCAAAGCCCCTTTTGATACATTTTCAGAAGGGGACGTGCATATGTTATGGTACCTCTACAGCAGCAGTGACTGAACTAGCTGACAAGTGACAGGAGGGTTTTTTTTCCCTCTTTGGTATTTCATGGAAGTGTGCACAAATCATAACAAGTTGCCTCACTTTCATAAGACAGGGAACATTTCCCTTAAAGCGCACATGGCTATATGGTGTGTTTGTGTACATGAAAATTCATGCTTCTATCAAGTTTAATTTTGCCATTTTTGTTGTTTTTAAATTACAGGTTTGGGGTTTTTGAAGAGGCATAAATAATGGCTTTCCATTTCATCTTGACTGATTTTTTTAAAAAAACTATGTCAAAGTCTTAGTGGAAAAGTAAAGTTCTTTACTATTGAGAGAAACTATTGAAATACAGGTGACCCATATCTGCTGGGCTGGTAGTTGTTTTATGTATTTGTCAAGAAGCCTCAAAAAAATAGTAAACACCTACTGTATGCCAAGAAGTCCTGTGTCAGATGATATGCAGCAGACCAGGGATCACAATCATCTGTGTGAATCTGGACCCCTGTTTTAAATCAGTATTAACATCAACAATAACAGTAAATATAGGAGCCCTTATGCTGTTATTTCTGGCTTAGGCTCAGTAATGTGCAGGCTTATCCCCAACCAAGTGCAATTAAGGAAGGATAGTGAAGTGGAGAGGAAGTCACTTCAGTGTCAGCAAGAACTGGGCTCAACCCAGCCTTCAGCACTTAATGAGCTCTGGTTTTGTCTGGGCCTCAGGATCCTCTTTGCTAAAACAGGGAAACTATTGGGAGAGACCAATGCACAAATCTCTTACTGTATCCCTTGAAGATGGATGCTTAATATGTTTTATTCCTTTGAGCCCCTTTCTCCTGTGACCTCAGAACAAGAAGAGAGTCTAAATAGTTCTTTCTAGGTAAACTCAGATCTAGCTGCATTTTTTAAGGTAAACTAAGATTTTTAGTGGTAGGGTCCTGAACCTACAAATGCTGACTGCCTGGCTGTGACATCTAAAAGAAGTGCCAATAAAATGGTCTGCTCCAAATAGCTAATAAATATATACATATATATGTGATTTTCCTTTTTTTCTAGTCAGCAGATGTATTCTTTTAAAATTCTTCAACTGCTTTATAATTAGCTAAGTCATGAGATGTACTCAAAGCACTGAATGGGGCCTTTCAACTGCCATGGACTTCACCTTGAATCAGGGACAGGAGGAAGGACGCGGAGGGGAGAATTTGCCGTGACCTCATTTGGAGCCCAATCACCTCATGGCCCTGAGGTTAGAAGCTGCACCATTCTTTCTGAAGAAAAACCTGCTTTTAACCTGCTTCAGGTCCACATAGTGTGATTTTTCTGTCATATGTAAAATGAGAGCAGTGTTACCAGGCTTGTTTCGACTTTAGAGTCTCTTCTGTGAAATTGTTTGCAGTCTGCCCTCATTGTTAACATTTCCTCTCTCCCTCCGTAACTTCTCTGTTGCTCACCTCGCTCTTCCCTCAGGCGAGTGTGAATCTGAGCTTTTGAGATCTTGAGGAAGCGCCGTCTTCCTTTTTCTTTACATACGAAGTGGCTTCTCTTTCTGTTTATACCCTCATGTGAACATTCTGGATGGTAAGAATGACAGATTATTGGCTCAGTCACAATTTGCCTTACACATAACCTCACTGCCAATTTTATTAAAAAAAGATGTCTTCCTTTATGGAAGAAATAAGCATATCTTGGTCGTGGTAAAAAAAAATATTACACAAAAAACTATTCCGTGAACCAAAATCTTCCATAAAGGCAAATACACCTGATTTCTATTGTGAGCCCCAGACAATGGGGCCTTATTTAACCTGCTTCTTGCCCTTTCTTCTCATATTGTAATCATTATTTCAGGATGGTCTCTACCCTAATGAAAGAGAACTCTTTTGTGGCAAAATAATGAAAATGATGATGATGAAAATAATAATAATATCATCTTACAAGTATGCTTTCTATTCCATTTTCCAGGCTGAGCAGTGAGCCCATAACAGTGTAAAACAAGTAGATAATACTGCATACTTAATGTGTTTGTACATTACTTCAAACTTGTCCAGCCTTCTCTTTGTAGTGACTCTGAATGAGGACAGTGAAGAATCTGCTATGATCCCAGGGGAGAAGGGAGTGGAAAAAATGTAGAATTTTAATTCAGGTGATTTTGTCTCATGCTTGTGCTTATTTAATGAAACTTAATTGGGAAGCTTATTTTGTTTTTTTAAACCATGATATACAATTGCAGAAAGAAGACACGTTAATTAAATTTCTGTATTATTTAAACAGTTTTGTGGAGAACACCAAATAACTAGCTTCGCCATGATTAGGAGTAATGTGAGATGGGGTGAATAATAATTAGTTATTTTGTAGTGTAGCTATCTTACTCAGAGGGTTAATTTGATTTAGAAAGAAAGATGATGTTAACATTCTTTAAAAGATTTCAGATTCCCTGGGGTAGCTTTTACTTTATAACCCTATTGTACACTTAATATGACTTTATCATTGTGTCAATGTGTTATCCTTTAGCAGACTGTGATATTTAAGTAAACTTCTGTGATTCAGTTTCACAGTATGATTTAGGGTCTTATGCTAGTTCTCTTGGATCTATGATGCAAGTTGAACTAAAAATTTTATTCTCAAAGTTTTAAAAACAGCTTTGCCTGCTAAAGAGACAATCTTTTTAAAATAATAATAAAATTAAAAAATGTATTTAAAAATATCATTCTGCTTTACATTGCATTAAAGAAAACACATTTGCTACTATAGATCTTGTAGCCTTTGTGTTTTCATAGTTTTAGGTCCCACTTTGTTAGATACTTTAGGAATAGTGTCAGAGGATGTGCAGGATAAAAGAGGTGTTTTAGCTTTAGATGGCAGTCATTGTACATACATTGCAAATGACAGTACTTTTCATGTTGGATATGCTCTGAGAAGTTAATTTGCTGCTGCCACACATATGAATGATGTTAAAACTATTGTATCATTAGAGATTTATATGACTTACTTATAAAATGAGTTGGGATATTTTGGAAGACACGCCATATAGTATAGACTTGACTGATGCATTAGGATGACAAACAGAGGGTCTATGAGAATATCTACTTTCTGCTTGAGGCTATAGAGCATGTCAGGTGTCAAGTACTTCGCTCTGGTGGGTGGTGTGTTTCTTTAAGGCACTAAAACCTTTAAGAGGTTTGAGAATGATGATGTCATCAATTAATAACTGACTGCATGCTAATCGATACACGATAGGTACACACTGTAATGGCTTATAAGCATGATGGCTTTTTAATGGCTCATGTATAATTGTTAATTGATTTAAAACAAAGGGAAATTTCTGTCTATTGGGTCAATAGTTTATGGATTATGACTACCTTTTAGTTTGAGATTGCTAATGAATGCTCCTTCCTTGCCTTCACCTCCTGTCTTGTTCTTCTATGTTTTTTAATCAGGAATGTCTGTAAACAAGATACATTAGACTGATTATTGGGACTGGACTCCAATAACACTTGTAAAGCCCAAAGGCTTTTACAGGATTTCACATTGGAGCTTCACAATATATACCCTACAACATGGAATAGATATGAGTCTGTTTAAAGTTCTGTGCTTACTTCTTTTATAATATATTTTACACAAAAGATGTATGTCATATAAATATGAAGCCCTTGTTACATTATTAAAAATGTTTATATTTGGAATTTCTTAAAGTGTGTAGAGTTAAGAGATTTATACTGGACATGGTATCTGCCAGGATAAGTGACCTAATAGACAAGGCTGTGATATTACTTCACCATCTAAATTGAGAATCTAATAGACTTAGCAAATGTGTATAACTTAGTCGTTTTCCTGTTCGGCAGAAACTGGCACAACATTGTAAATCAACTATACTTCCATTAAAAAAAAAAACACTAAAAAAAGAATCTAACATACTTAGAATAGACAATGTCAGAAACAAAATTTGTCAGATGGAATTTTACCTGGGAGATTCCTGTTGGCAAGCACAAGAGCTGCTTAGAGGTGTTAGGAAGACTTAGGAACTGGTTACTATAGTACAGTTTTGTGTTTAATAGAAAAGAGGTGTGTGGTTCTTTATTTTTTCCAGACGGCAGTTATCGCTTCGTCTCCTCCTTCAACTGCCATTCGAGCATTTTTTTTTTCTTCTTTTTTATTGCTCCATTCTTGGAGGTCTGCTTTGGAATGGTTCCAGTTATCTTTTTTCATTTAGGCAAATTTTATATCAAAATACTGATTTTATATATACGGAAACTAGTGGTTTGGAATGTTATCCCTATCACCTTTTATATGAATGTGCACGAAGTTTAAAGAGCCAAATGGTATCATAGGAGGTATTGTGAAAAACAGCAGTCCTTTGCCCAAAACACTTCTGACTTCCTGCAGTTCTCACTCTGCAGAGAAACATTTTCAACTCTTCTGGCTGACATTTTCCCCCTGGTGTTTACCTCCATATTTAAAATAACTTAACTGATACTACAGACTCCTCATTTTTCAGTTCGAAATGTTATTTACTGATTTCTTTGTATGGAAGATAGGAATTTAACACCTTTACACCTTCTCCTCTCCAACAATACTTTTGCTGAAACCTTCTTTAAAAGTTTCAGTGTTTACACTTCTCTCATTATTATTGTTAATCCACATGCACACTTTAGAGGAGGTGTAAATCTCCCCTTAAAAAAACAAAAACAAACAAACAAAAAAACTTCAGATAATCTGCCCAAGAATAGTAGGAAAGGTGAGATGAGAAGTCTTTTTTCACAGGTGGTTCTGTGTGTGTGTGTGGTTGGAGTAGGGGACTGATCTTAAGGGACAAACAGAAGAAGAAAACTCTAAAAGGAGATTGAGAAGGAAAGGGCAACGATGTAGGAGGAAAACAAGGAGAAAATGGAAATCAAAGGAGAGCATGTCGAGAAGTGGGAGGCCGTAAACACATGGCATATCACAGAGGAGTAAAGAAGAGGAGGATTGAAAGGCATCCTCTGGTGGCTGATAGAATATTGAGATCCAAAGCGTCAATACAGTGGGAAATAAGGAGTAACTTCGTAATATTCACTTAAGGAACTTAGTTCTGAATAAAGGAGAGAGAAGGTAGTTAAAATAGCTAGATGCTAGTGAAAGATAGAGGTAAAAAATTATTGTTGCTGTTTTCCTGCATGAAATCCTTTAGCATGTTTCTAGGTTAGATAGTGAAGGACAGGGAAGCCTGGTGAGCTGCAGTCCATGGGGCTGCAAAGAGTCAGACACAACTTAGCAATGGAACAACAACAAGGTGAAAGTGTAAATTGAAACATCTGTGGGTGATTCGCAATCTTTTCCAATCATACTTCTTTGACAGCAATAATTTGATGGTAATATTTTCTTATACTTATATTGTACCTTAAAATGTTTAGGGGCTTCCCTGTTGGCTCAGACGGTAAAGTGTCTGCCTGCAATGTTGGAGACACGGGTTCAATCCCTGGGTTGGGAAGATCCCCTGGAGAAGGAAATGGCAACCCACTCCAGTACTCTTGTCTGGCAAATCCCATGAAAGGAGGAGCCTGGTAGGCTACAATCCATGGGGTCACAGTCAGACACGACTGAGTGACTTGACTTTACAGTGTTTAAATGGCTATTAAAAGAATTATCTTCATCTTCACACATTCACACATACACAGACACACGTTGGATGCTGGCAGTTTGGAGAAGATGTGTTCATTTTGCTGATTGGAGCCAAGACAGACAAACTCCCAGTACAGAGGCATCACTTCCATCCTGCAGCGGCTCCTTACAGCATCTTTTACCTTCCTCTGCCTCTTGAATGATCTTTGCCGTTAAGAGTTTCCTCTACTCTTATTTTTTTTTTTTGGCCAGACTCATCTGTCCATCTGCTTGTGGATATCATTCCCTTCAAATCCACAGCTACATGGTGTGTTGACTAACTTCATCACACCAGAAAGCTGCTGTTACTATTCAGATTGTACATAAATCTAGACATTTTGCAAGGAAAAGAGATTCCCTCCAGCCTAGTAACATACATTGAGGACACATTTTTATTTGACTGTCATTAGAAGCACCATTATCATTAATACGTGTGGTCCTAGAGCTGTACATCAGGGTAGATAACAAAACCGCTTAATGTAATTGAAGTTTAACCTGGAAACTGACTGTTTCAGTGTCAAACTCTACCAGCAAGTCTCACTAGGAATATATTTGCTTCTCATCTCACTTTTAAAAATGACTTTGGTCAACCAGAGTACATGGGAGGTTGGTTTATTTAATGGGTGATGAAAGTCAGTAATGATTTTCATTTTTACATTATCAGTGAAAATATTGATGTTTGGCTATGTATTGGTTTCCTGGATGCAGGGTAATGCATTTCTAAATCATTCACTCATTAATTTTGTCAGTCTGCAAGAACTTCTTGGGAGTTTAGTATGTTTCAAGAACTATGCCAGGTGTATTCCTGTCTCAGGCTTAGAAGAGAAACAGAAGAGTGAACATATTATTAGAATATCATATGATAAGGAGGGCATAGCTTCATCCTGAATAATGGGCTGTAGGATTCCTCTAGAATTCCTACACTTAGCCTGAATCTTGGTGGAGAAGCAGTTCAAAGAAAGCTTTCTGGAGAAAGTGACACCTGAGCTTGGAGGACGAGTAAGTAAGCTGAGTGAGACAGGCAGAGAAGGAAGAGAAGGCTTCCAGGCAGAAGGAAGAGTATGTGAAAAGGCATGCGTGCGTGAGCAAGACAGAAAAAGCCTAGTGCATCCTAAGAAGAGCAATCATGTGATAACGTCTGGAGTTAAGTGTGTGTGTGGAAAGTCTAGCAAGTGGTAAGGCTGGGGAGGTGGACAGAGTTCACACGCTCAAAGGCCTTGATTTCAAGGATTTGGATTTTAGGAGAGTAATGGGAATTCACAGAAGAGTTTTCAGTAAGAAAGTCATGTAATCCGATCAGTCTTTTAGAAATAACAATCAGGAGAATGGACTAGAAGGACCTAATGCTAGGGCCATGAGGCCAGAAAGCCAGGTGAGACATTCTGGTTTGAGCTAAGATTAAAGGTGTGGCTGAGTATGAAGAAAGATGAGAGAGACATTAAGAAGATGGTGTTACTTGTGCTTGATGATGTGCTTCCATTTGGTGTCATAAGGAGGAGAGGTGGGGGGTCCTGTGAGTGGTCACACGGCCTTCTCGGTAATTTCTGGTGTGAATTCCTGGAATTAATGGTGCTGGGGTGTGCTCTGTGGTAATCTGAACAGCTGGTTTATGAACATTGAAGCATTCAAGAATTTCTGTATGACAATATCTAGTAGGTTAAAGTTTCTTAAATTCAATATATACAACATTCCCAAATGACTGTAAGTTATTCAGTGGTATCTTTAGCCCTACTGGGTATCTAAATTAAAAAAAATCCCAGGCCTCCATCTATATTCTATGACTAATGATGAACCATATGCAAAGCTAATGTGTTTCTAAAATGAACTTTCTTGCTGTACTGTCTGAAGAAACACTACTTTGAATTCTCAAGGAGACTTCTCCCTGTGTTACAGAAAAGTATAAGATGTGTTGATATAAATGTTAGGCATTTTCTTTCTTCTCCAGGTATAACATTTAGTCCTAGAAATATGAACGTTTTCAATGGTTTTGACAATGAGAAAACTTCAGACTCACCAAAAAAGCCAAAGAATTATGCTTTTTGGAATTTTATCAGTTGACCTTGGCATCCTGAAAATGGAACCAGACAGTTACATTTTGCTTTCCCAGGTGGCACAGGGATAAAGAATCCACTTGCCAATATAGGAGACATGAGTTCGATCCCTAGGTCAGGAAGATCTGGAAGAGGAAATGGCAACCTACTCCAGTGTTCTTGCCTGGAGAATCCCATGGACAGAAGAGCCCAGTGGACTACAGTGCATGGGGTCTCAAGAGTCAGACATGACTGAGCACGCATGCATATACAGTTAATATTTACATTTTTGCATTTTTGAGAGTACAAGGACTTTTACATTTTAAGGGGGATAGTATTATTTTTTTTTTGTTTAGAAACAATAAATACTCATTGCAAACAATAGTGAAAATAGACATGTATAAAATGTAAAATCTAAAGTGCCATAATTCTATCACTAGAAACAATGGTTAAAGTTCAGGCTGCATCTTCTAGATAGACACACACATATTTTTTAATGGTGTCAAATTATACATAGTTTCCCATAAGCTGCCTTTTTCAATTATCAATGTTATGGATATCTTTCCCTTGAAGATATATAGACAGTCAGCCTTTAATGATGTTTTAATTTTGTATAACTTATTCACCCAGTTCTTTATTAAATTTTTCCCCTAAAGTTTCAGCTAACAATGTTGCTTTGGGTATCCTTGTATACATTTATTTATGTATTTTTCCATTCATTCATTTTGATAAATTTCTAAGTGGAACTTTTGGGTCAGAGGTTACATATGTTCTTAATTTTGATAAGTATTTTCAAATTAACACCTCAAATTATATTGCCAACTATGTATGAGAATACTTTTCTCCAGGTACTATTACCTATGTTGATGTAATCAACTTTATTTTTCTTTCTCTGTGAGATAAGGGAAAAAAAGCTTATCCTTCTCTAATTTGAGTATCTTTTATTTTTAATGATGCCATTTATCTTACATTTTTATTCCTTTCCATATTCTCTCTTACAAATTACTTGTTAAATTTTTTTTGCTAATTTTTTGTTATATTATCATTCACTTATTGATTATGAGAGGTTCCTCATACATTGAAGTCAAACTTTTCCTTACAGTTTATGATTTGCAAGTTTGTTACGAGACACCTCCTCCTCCTCAAGATTGCAAGTAGAATAGTTTTAATAAAGAAAACTAGAGATAAAAGGTCTAGTGAAAAATTCATAAACAGAGAGTTTATTAACAAAAAGTGTAAGAATGACAATTGGAAAGATCGTGAGATGGTCTCTGAGAAAAGGAGAAACTTGTCTAACTTCACCATAAAATGGCAGTAAGGACTAAAGTATAGATGACATGAGAGTAGTGATCTCTGTCTTATTTACTACTTTCTCCCCTGTAGCCACATTTAGAACACAGAAATTGCTTGGTTTTATTTTTGGTATTAATGAAGGAATGCATACATCCAAGCATGTGTGAATGAATACATGAAGACTCAAATTAGGAAAGATTAAAAATCAATATTATTTCTACAAATACTGAGAACCTAGAGGCCACAGCCATTACAAAAGCAACTTTCACTGTCATGGTGAAAAGGGTAATTTAAGTTTTCCTTGACTGAAGTTTCCTTAATTTTCTTAATGTTTGTGAGGACATTAAATTTGTGTCCCTTATAAACTGTAGTGTTTGCCTTGGTGTAATATAAATGCTAAAGAGGATTAGAGAATTTAAAAAGAATAAACACTACATTACAGAGTCAAGGAAAGACTGGGCTGACCATTAGAATTCTCATAATTTAGTGATTTACACCTTGAGCAAGTTTCAAGGTCTAATAAAAACGTTAAATATACTGGAAAAAATGTAGGAGATAATCTAAAGAATTAACCTAAATTGAAAGAATTAAAAGGGAAGAGAATGTAATGTTTTCATTTTAACCGATTATTTGATCATTTTTAAGGTTATTATACATATACTTATGCCTCAATTCTGAGTTCCGTCTTATGGAAAAATATAATAACCTCCCCTTTTTTGTAATTTAGATACTTTCTCAGATGATTAAAACCAGCTTTTTATAAGCTATGTTCTCTAGTGTTTTTTTTTTTCAGAAAGAATGATCTTTTTTTATTAGTATAATAGCTAATTTTAATTCTATGTGACACAAACCCCTTTATATGGTATTTTATATAGTAATGTTTATTTCCTACACAAACTCTCTAGGATGTTTTATCTGTTTTATATCCCATTGAATTCTCCCTGAAACTGCACTAGTTTACAATAATTTTATTACTTTATTAATTAAACGTTTTCCAACAAGCTAGCTATGGCATTTCTTATCATCAAGGGTTCCATTAGTTTTTAATGGTGTGAGACAAAATTACCATTTACCCACATGCAATTTAAGAAGCATCATTAACACAGGAAAAGCACCAGGTGGGATTTCTAATAGTTAACTGTTTCTCATTTTTGTTTTTATTTAAAAGGAATAACTGGTTTTGAGATTTTTTGCAGCTATATTGCCAAATCTTCACTTGGATTTTACGATCGAGATAATTTAAAATAATGTCTTCTATTTCCTTAGGCACTATTCAACAATATTTTACTTATGTGTTCACAGCTCCAGTCTAGCACTTTTTCTATACAGTCGGGTGACTGCTGTCTGCACAGACAACAGAACAAAGAGAAACCTGCATGGACTTAAGCAGGGATGTGCAGCCAAGAGTGTGGGCAGGGTCAGTGTAGAGGGCACAGAACTGCCTCTGCCAACAGAGAATCAGGGGTATTAGGACTAAAAAGATCCAGAGGTCCCAAAACCCTAATGAAAGGGGGACACTCATTTTTTTTTTTCTGCCGATCATATGAACCCTTGAGACAAAGTCATACATCATACCTTAGATGATGATTGCCCTCTTGGAGAGTGGAAAGTGCCCATTTCTGTAACATAAATGTAAAAGACCTAATCAGGAATACCCAGGCATTGAAGTTTGTAACAACATAGATACTCTCAGAAGACTGGGAAAAAATAGCTATCTTGCAATTCAGTATATTGTAAAACATGTTGAATATAATTCACACCCCTATTGCCTGCAAACCCTAACTAGAATTGGAGGTTCATTCAAATCTTCAGCAAAATACTCATTAGCTATTATATTAACAAAAGGCAAAATAGAACAAAAACCAGATACATAAAAAGAGGTGTTATAAAGCCAGTTTGGACCATCATTTCAGATTTTGTGGTTACTGGGCAATTTCTGTTCTGGGATATAAAAGAAGCAGAATAGAAAGGAAAATCACAGTTTCAAAAGTCAGGGTTTGGGCAAAATCTAAACTCTTTGACACAAAACAGACAAAATTAAGTGAAATTTACCTGTATTTCAAAATTATTTTTTATTAAAGTGTAGGACATACTTAAGAATAGTATATTTACTTGTCTCAAGGTAGATAGATGAAAACATCTTTAATCATCCCCTAGAAAATGTATATATTTTATTACCTGGATAATCTGTTAAGAAAATAAAGAAAATTGTTGAGTCATATCTAGCTAGCATGTCCTTTCTTTTCATTGATTTGTCAATAAATGGATGCATGCTTTGAAGTTTAGCACATTAAAGGGGGATGCTTTTTATCCATCTTCATATAGAGTGGTCTACTCTGGGGCATTTTGGTGTAAAAGTATTAAGTGTAACCCAATCCAATAAATATGTATTGACTGTATTATTATAGGTTTATCATACTAAAATTATTATATCTTGGTTAGCACACCACACTCCATGACAAATAATTGTTTCATTTCAGAAAGAATTGCTGCAATAAAAAAACTTTCATCAACAAATGGAGAAGAGAACAAAAATTTGGATAAAGTCTTCTAAATGTGTAAGTCTTGACACATTAGGAGAATTTACTTCCTCAGATGAAGATACTTTATATTAAGCTAAATCTACACTTCCTTCTTATACCAATCTACATTTTCAGCTAACTGCCTGATAAATACGTGTCTGGATACAGAAAAAAATGTCATCTTATTCACAGCACTGTTGTGTATGTGTCTATTTTTTTCTTTGTCTGCGTGATGATAATGTGCTACATGGTTCTCCTGTTAGTGCATCAATTCTGTATTTGTGTTACCTACAAAAGAAGAATTCATCAAAGTTGTTGATGAGCCTATACATTGCATGTGCTCTGTAATAGTCCTCAATTTTGAATCTGACCTAAATCATTTATTAAATTTTAAACAAGTCACTCTATCACTTTGAATGAGAAAATGCTATTTGGATAGATTGCTTTCAGCATTTATATATAAGAAGACTCATTCTACAACTTCTTCTCTGGAACAATTACATTATTACATAGTTTATTGGGTAAGTTGTATTTTATTTGGGCTGATACTTATTAACACTAGATTTCCAGGGATCCGGTAAAATAGTTTTGGTGCTGTTGGATTCCTCACATTTGTTCCATTTCCATTCAATGTGCTTTTATTGTGCTTGAAGCTGACAGAAAATTGCCAGAGCCAATCACCAAAAAGTGCTTATTTTTTTATGATGTTTTATTTTCATTGCTCAACATTAACATAATGAAACTTTAGATTTTTCTATTAAAACAATGCAGTACATGTGAAGTGTCATGATGAATGACAATTTCTTGTGATATACATTTTGGAGATTGTAAAATAAAGATTGACATTAGAGTTTCCCAGATTGGGTAATCTCCAGTTTTATTTAGAGGCTTTATGAAAAGCAGACATATACCATACACTTACATGCACACATGTGTATGGGTGTGTAAGTGATATTCTTAACCAGAAGAAAAGGTAATAAAAATTTATTAGAGCATTGTTATATCTATCAATATTATTATTCAACATCTGCTAAGCTTCCCATGCTTTGAAAAAGCCCAGGCCTTATTCCTTTGAATGGACATTTTCTGTAGAATGAGATGCCGGGATATGTGATCGTATGTCAATGTTGATTCTCAAAAGCAATACATGTGATATGAGAGAGAGTTTATTTGGAAGCAGTCAGACACCAAGAAAATGTTTTCATTTTCTATTATGAGGACAGCATAAAGTTGGTGAACTTAATAAAAGTGACTTTACCCATAATGAGTTTTGTTTTGAATCATTTTTAATAGAATGATATTGACATTAAGATGTCAAGATGGCAAAAGGAGACCTGTAACAAAATTCTGAAGTTTAACAACCAAAGTTTGTGGAATACACATGCTACAGCAAATTGGTGCCATGTTTCAGTGGTCCAGTTCTTGGTCTACTGGGGGACTGCTGTTCTGCATTCCATTCCCTGTTCTCTGTGTGCATGGGCTGGCAACCTGATTGCACACCATCCAGAGCTGGGCACATTCTAGAGAAGGAAAAAAAGCAAAATGGTTTAGATTCAAAGGGCTTCGTGGTCAGATACCTTTCATTTCTGGCTTGCCTCCAGGTAATCTTGGATAAGTCACTTCACTTCTTTCAGACGTGGTTAAGTTTTCTCCTCTGAAAGCAAGAAAACAGGGTTGGATTATCTTAATATGAAAATGGTACAAAACAGTAAAGTTCTTAGTGCAATATTTCGCACCCAGTGCTAGTCAATGAGTGGTTTGTGTTGCTTCTATGCCCAGTAAAGAGGTAGTGGCTTCTGCTCTACTCATTCTGTGGCTTGATTTGTGGCTTAGATTTATTTGTTGAATTTAATTAAATAGCCAGGTTAGTGAAAATTAAATATTATCCTTGAAAATAATAGCTATTTACTGAGCATTTACTACATGCTCAGGATAGTGCTGAACATGTATACTTTGATGCAGCTGTTATGCATGTGCACACACACACACACAATCTCATTTTATTCTCTCCAAACATCTATGAAGTAGGTACAACTATGATCACTAAGATGAAGAAACTGAGGCCAGGAAGCTTAAGTCTCTTGTCCAACTTATGTGGAGAAGGCAGTGAGGTTCAAATCCAAGTAGTTCCAGAGCCTACATATTCAACACTAGGAAGAAAGCTGCAGATGAACTGTTCAGTGAGCACAAATTATCCACTGAGCTGTTGTATCACAAGCAGCCTTAAGTACTGAGAAAGAAGACAAAAAAAAGGAAACAGAGAAAATGATAGTTGGTGCTTTAGAATGAATGATCATCTGCAGAAGATACCAGACAGGAGAGATATTCACCATCTAAAAATACATTTTCAAGAGCCGTGATTTATGTTTGTCAAAGTTCTCCTCTGGGGCTCAGTTTTCTCAACTGAAATGAGCTTGTTGGACCAAATGAGCTCTTTCTTTCTCTGGCTCTAATCTACATTTGCTTCATGAGTTCTAATCAGCTACACATGATGCGTCCTGCTGCTCCATGGATCACTGAAAGGGGTTCCCAACTAACATCTGGTTACTTCTTTTAATATCTCAGAACTGTAAGTTGACGAAAGACTTCACTCCTGTCCATTTGCCAACCTGTCAAGAGGGGTTTGGTGGTGGTACAGAGGGAAAGAAACTGGGAAACACATGATCCTTACTAATAGTGGAAGCAAATATTGGCATAATGTTAGCAGAATTCTATGTCACATTCTAACTCTTCTGCGAATATCCAACAAAGGAATTCATGAAAACAGAATCTGGTCATATTTAATGTTTTGATCCAGCAACCTCTTTTTTTCCTTAAAATCTTGGTTTTTTTTGCAACTGAGAAATGAAAGATGGGCTAAAACAAGGTTTTTTTAGCCCCATCTGAATAGTTAGATTAAGGTTCTGTCCAGAAGAAGTATGGTCATCAAAATTTTGTCCCTTGAAGCAGTCTGTTAATTTAGCCTTAATAACATTCTCAGAAAAGAGGCATATTGTTTTGTCTGCACTAGTGATGCAGTGTAAGATGGAGATATAGCAATGAACCGTGTGGACTTGGAGGAAGGAGAGCAAAAGGCACCAGCTATGTCCAGTAAGTCATTCTGACTAATAGGTGATGTGGTTGAGTGGACCGAGAATCAGACCACTGGAGTTCTATGACTGGCCCCAGCTCTCAGTAACATTGCTAAGCTTTAGTTTCCTTCCTCCAACAGGTTAATAATTCCTGACATGTGCTATGAGGTACATCAGGGTATCATGAGGCTGTCCTGAAGAGTGCAGTGATGTCATAGATGTGTTTTGTAAGCTGTAAATCACAGATATGAAGTCATTCTGTGACTGGCTTCATTGTGAGAGGGCTGAGTTGAAGGAAGTCTTATACAATGTTAGCAGCATTACCAAAAGAAATCTACATAAAAGCAGGATATCTTTTCACAGAGATTCATGGGCATAAATAATGAAACAAGTAGTCAGTGTGTTTCAGAAGTTAAGTGCCGGGGAGGTTATATGATATTAAAGAGGAAAGTTAGCAATGAAGTCAGCCAAGGTAAATGTCTGTAGCTGCTGTTATCTTAACATTTTAATAGCTTGGAACTGCGAAGAATGAACTGGTTAATGGAATTTTGGAAAATAGAAACTTAGAAAACACAATTATAACAGAAAATGTTGGACATTTTAAATACCTGAAATTTTATATGCATGCTTAAAACTATGTACTTATCCAAATTGCTATGGATATTATTTTATGACAGAAATAGAAAATTCTAGTGTCCTCTTTGTATCTAGAATGACTGTCTTAAACACGCAAATAAAAGATAAATATACTAACTCTTCTCATCTGTGCACTCTCCTGGTCAAGTATCTTAGATACTATTAAGCAAAGTGCTGAAGTAACTTTTTAACAAGGGTTCTTAACCTGGCCAACGTTAAACATTTGGGGTCACATAATTCTTTGTTGTGTGTGTGTGTGTGGAGGGGGTGGGTGACTGTCCTGAGCATTGTAGAATGTTTTCTTAGGCATCCCTGGCCTCTGCTCACTAGATGCCAGTATCATCTGTCAGTTGTGACAACCGAAAGTGTCCCTAGGTGTTGTCTGATCTTCCCTGGGGAACAAAACTATTGCTGTTTAAGAGTCAGTGCTCCATAGTGATACCTGAGAGGCTTCAGCTTTCCTGAGTCAGAATTCCAAAATTCTGGGATAGAAAAATTAGTTAGAGATATTACATTGTAGAGAATAAATGAATACATATTTAAATGCTTTTGTGTTACTAATATATTCCTCATGTTAACTCTCTACTTTCTCTTTGTTTTGGTTTTGTCATGAAGACGCATGGTTGGATAACGTGCTTCTGAGGGCAGGCAGGAGCCGGGTTGTGTTTCTAAGGACCTCTGTCTTTATCTCTTCTAGCTCTGCAATTTCACGTTTTCATCTACCTCCTGTGCTTCACTATTATATCTTTCATTATTTTGTTTCATTATTACATCATCTTCATGATTATGACTCTCAAAGCAGGTAGAAATATAACCTGCTTGCTTGTCTCTCCAGCATTTTGATATGACTATTATTCCCACTGAGTTCATGTTCCCCTTGGCTTCCACACCTCTGGTGTGTGTGTGTGTGTGTGTGTGTGTGTATGTTTTGCTTTGGTAGTTTTTTTTTTCTTCCTAGCTTACCACCTTGCAGGCATTCAGGCACATCTTGTTGTTCAGTAGTTAAATCCTGTCCATTTTATGGACTACTGCCTTCCAGCCTCCTCTGTCCTGCACTATCTCCCTGAGTTTGCTTAAATTCATGTTCAAAGTACATCTTAGGGTCAATTTTATCCTCTTTCCTCTTTTACCTTCTCTGCCAAACAAGTCATATTATTTCTAAATCTGCAGTCTCTATCCTAATTCTCCTTTTCCACCAACAGCCTCTCTAAAATACTTCCTAGCTTTTCACTGTCACTGTTCTTCTAACTGCCCTTCCTGCCTCCAATCTTTTTCCATGATGAATATTTTATACTGTCAGATTGTTATTCCTAAAACATTGCCACCCCAACAAATCTTTAGTTGAGCCTAACTTACTCCTTCAACCCTATTTTTTTTTGCTGAAGCTAAAATAATTTCTCTTTAGCCTATACTTCTTTAAGACTTTATCTCTTGATTTCTTTGAATACTGTTATTTGCTCCAAACTACCAGTTTTGTTTTTTTTTGGTATTTTTTGATAAATTGGATTAAAATTTGAGAAAGAAATACAAACCCCCTTAAATTGTGAAATATATATGGGAATCAAAGAATCTACTTCTGCTTAAGTACTCTAAAGTTACTTTAAAGATTATTTTAGAAAACTACAATATGCAGATGGTTATAAAATACTTTACATGGAATTCATGCATCCCTGATGTTGATACTGTTTATTTTGCCTCTTGGAATTTAACATACAGCAGGCCTTCTTTACCTCCTCATCTTATGGTGGGACATGAATATGGAAATTTAATTTCCATATTTAAAAAAATTGAATCTTAATCTGCTTTCCACTTCAATAGGTATTAAAAATACTTTCTTAAGAGATGCTGACTTTACCAAGTTTAAATATGGAGGTAACATAGAAAATGAGAGAGAGCCCTGGTTGTTTAGTGCCACTTATTGTTACAGCCACTGGTTCATTTATTGGGAGGGAGTGAACACACATTGAACTGGATAGTCGTCATCAAGAATGCAAAAGCAGTTCCTTGGAGAAGGTCTTGGCTTGAGCCCAGGTTGGTAGTAAATATAGGCCATTACTTGTTGATGTCTGTTTGATGGCCTGTTTGAAATGAGTTGGTGGTCTCAATCCAGTTATTAGAAGACAGGTGTCTACATCTCAAACATCATGACAATGGGCACTAATTGGCACCCTTGTTGAGAGTCTCAGCAGAGAAGCAGAGGAATCAGTTGGGGAGGGGAGAAATTATTGTTGCCCTACCCTTTAAGAGTTTCCTTTCCAATAACAGATGATGAAAAATACCCCTACTTAAGTCTTTGGGGATAGAAGCAGAAAAAATAACACCTACTGCTGAAAGATCTAGAAGTTTTCAATACCGAAAGGGATTTTAGTTATGTCTGTTATCACTCTTATTTCGCTTCCTACTCCCACATGTCCTTGCAGTTTAGAACTGGACTGTTGGTCCCATTTTCTCTGTCCTGATCTCAGGGATCATGTTCTGAGATGAAAGAACATCTGCTTGGGTGTCCACTAATTTCTTTTATCAGTTCAACCTTATGTTTCATGTTCCCAGCTTTCTCCCTGGGTTTATGATCTATTTCCATGTACATAAAAACACTGAGTGTATTGGCTCTATGGCTGCCCATCACTAAGTTTTTCTTCCACAGCATATTTTATTTGATCATGGTAGGACACACGTCTCTTATGCTCTGCTACCTTCCCCACTCTTCTGAGCTTCTAGAGAAAAGGACCTTTACTTGATTCATTCTACCATCCCCAACACTGGGTACCCTGTGAGGTACATATTATGTACTCAGTAAATACATAAAATAAAGAAACAATGAATGAAGACATATACTGACATCCAAGAGTGAAGTGAGGAGTAAATATGAAAGAGACAGATATTTTTAAGAGGCAAAGTAGCAGGAATCTATAATTCTGTTCTACTTGGTGCCTTTGAAATTCTCCCACTTGTATTTTGAATGGTTGCTTAGTGTTCCAATCCATGCAAACCATTTTACACAATTGCTTTGTAATCGGCATAATTTGGTTTCCTAACCGAGGAGCCTGCTCCAATGTGTGTTTATAAGAGGAATTTGTGTTCTCTGTTAGAATTCATAGTTTCACCACTGCCAAATCCAGTGTTCTTTATTTCATGTGAATTAATAATTTAATGAATGTGGTTTTGATTATCCTAACCAATAAAATTATTTAAGGCAAAGGGGAAAATTTCANTTACAAATCCTTTTAGTATTAGAAACAAATACTAATACAAATACATTTTTATACAAAATACATAAAAACAAATACATTTTTATTAGTTGCAGGAGTGTGCTGTATCTTACTAGGAATCCCCATTTTAGCATACTAACAAGGTGAGGGCAAGTCCAGATGCTAAGGTTTGTGATAGAGGACCATATACATTTGAAACCAAGGGAAATCAGTTCAGATATTGTAATCTTTAACAGCAGAATAAGAAACTTAGATGTTCCATTTCTCTCACTCATGCTTTAATTTTACAGGTAATTTAAAATATCTTGAAGTATGAGCTAAATGGTACACGGAAGGCAAACTTCCTATCAAGATTACTGCTTAGTGCAAGTCCACATGTGTATTAATGTTGTGTTAGATAATTCAAACCACTTTCAAGCAGCAGAAGTTTCTGCTAAGCACTTATCAAAAATTATTTTCAGTAAAGCATATGATATTGCAGACCCACCATAGAATTTCTATTAGCAATAATTGATTTGTAAGCTGATCAATATGGGATCCAATGTCTTTGACATCTCAATATGTTATACTTTCATGCTTCTTGATGTCATTACTATAAAACTCATTGGATTTATTTCCTTGATGCTTATTGCAACAGTCTCTAGAAAGCAAAGCTCAGAGAATGGTTTTAAATTTCATCCCTTAATTCTGTGTATGAGACTCACCTCCAAAGTTTTCATGTTCCCTTAAGACATATTTGTGCTTGCTTTTCTTTTAGACAGAGTTGTAATTAGTCCTGGGGAGCAGTTGTTTCCAATTAACCAGGAAGAGAAAATCACAACTGAAGTTTTATAACAAAGAACTAGGCAGTCTGATATCAGACCAATAGATTTCTGTTGAATTTCTGTGATAGAAATCTGTTACATATTTTAAAACAATTTTATCCATTCTTATTTATTTGTGATCATAACATTTTTGTTCTTGTTGACAATTATTGAGAAGACAAATAATCTTATTTTTTGAAAGCTGCCTAGAGGGGCAGAATTTTTACCATGCACATACACAGCATTTTGCTATAACTCATTTATTTCACACAAAAAAATTAAATGCACAATACCTATTCTCATACTTGGCTTGCATTTAACAGTTGCAGCATTAATCTATTTTAAGTTAACATTTTTAAATGAAGGACATCAAACTACTCTTTTAAAAAGATAAAGAAGGTGACTATATTAATGAGACAGATATCTGATTTTATCTCACAGTTGATGATTTCATGCTGCACTATATTTTAAAATAGTGGTGGTCTCCGCCCCATTTCTTAACTTTTTCAAAATAAATACAATTACAGAAGCTTTGAATCTCAATATTTAGAGTTAAGATATTTAATATTTTTTGCAGGTAGTTTTCTTTCTGTACGACAAATAGTTCATCATAGATACCATTAAATATACTCAAGTAATAAAACCGTGTTACAACTTATATTTGGTAATCAAAGCTCTTTAAAGAAGAAAACTGTCATTTAGTATGAAGTAGCTTTTGATAAGCTTCTGCAGAATATGTAAAGATTGTAGGCTGCTGTTCTTGTACAGTTAAAAATACACATACACGCACATAGCTACAAACAATATATTTGATGTAAAGCTCATATCGATACTAATAGAATATATAGGGGCATGTTCAGGGCTAAAAGATGGCTTCTGTGGGTGTGATTTTATAAGAGGTTTTTTTTAACATTCTATTAAAGCTGGGGAGGAAAGCTAATGTCTTCCTGACCTTGGAAGTTGGTTTTGAACTTTTACATGCAAAAAGCTAGCATTACATAATAAAATTGTATCTGTACATTTTATCAGTAGACATGTATTTTTCATGTTCAGGCCTCAAGTAACAAATAAACAGCCTTTGATAGAAGAGAATGGATGAATTCTGTACCATTTATAGAACACAGTATGTTAGGTTAAACATCTCCTTTGCTCTTTGGGGAAGCAGATAAAAAAAATTGTTGTAGAAACCCCTTATTAAGTGTGTGTGTGTGGTGGGGGGGAAGGGGAAGAATTCGAATAGTGGGAGTTGTCAATCAACTGTTTCTACAGCAAGTCTATATGACAAAAACATTTATGTAGAATGTTACCCTGTTGTTTGTCAGATATATTTTCCCTTCAAATGCAGCAAAAAGTTTGCTTGCTGTCTAATCAAGCAATGCTGTTTCTTCAGATCTGAAGGAGAACTCAAAAAGTTAGGGTTTTTTTTTTATTCTTCTTCATTTAAGTATTATTTTTTAATTGCAGCATATTAAACATAAAATCTGGTACAATCTTTAAAAATAAATAGGACCTAACTATAAATGGGCCCTGTTGTGTTTTTATCTTTGACAAGCAAGTAATTGCTTCTCAAATTTATCAGTTTGTTTATGCAAAAACCATTTACCAAGCCTAGCTCAAAAGCATCAATTTCATCATTATCATCTTATTAATTTAGCCAAGCTATAACACAGCTGATTATTCCTGAGTAATATCCTCTGCAGCACATCATGTGTGGCAAAACCATCTGTACAGTACCTATTTAATAAATAAACCCTCGGCTAAATGTCTCTGTTTATTGAGAACTAATGTTTATAGAAAATATAATGGAACTCAATAAATAACTCAGCTTCATCAACCTGCATATGAATCAGTGCGAAGAACGCTGACATCATCACCTTTCAAGTACCAGAGAAAGCAAAATTACCCAAAAGAGCTATAGAGTCAATATTAAGGCATTAAAACTGCAATGAAGGCATATTAATGCTTAAAACTTCATTGTTGGCAGTGGAATTGGCACAATGGACATATTTTATAACTCTAGGAATACTTAGGCTTTATAGCTGCTGCTTTGTTGACTGCCTTGCACTTAATGTAGTTTTCCACTTTAAATAAAAAAAACCCTCAAGATCTTTAAAAAAAAAAAAAACCAAGAAAATTGCTGATTCTAAGCATTCATTTTTAAAATAATGCAAACTGCTGATTCCAATTGTTCAGATTAAAAAAAAAAAGCCAACTCCTTTAACTCCATGTTTCCTGAATCCATATTAGTAGCAACTAGATATTTTGAGGCAAAGGATTTTTTGAAAAGTCATGAATTTTTAAAAACTGAGATTAATGAGTGATAGCACTGGTACTGAGAGTGTGAGAATGATTAAATCACTCTGCAAAGAAAGGCCAAATTAGCATGTCTGGGGCCATTATTATTAAGAATGCATATTAATAATAATATGCATGACCCAAATTTAAATAAGCACACTTATTTAGTATATTCCTATTGACATTCATCACTAGAACATTAAAAATTTGATTAATGACTTGAATTTTCATGTAAGGACAAATCCAATGAAGCAAAATGAATTGTTTTGAAATAGATCAAGAAAATGGGTTCATTTCTTACACTTGTTTTAAAAGTCTGTCTGTCCACACTTTGTTTTCCAAAAGTAAAGCTTCACTGACAAGAGAAAACAGAGAAAAAAGATTGTCTTTACTCCTGTGCAAGTAATGGCCCCCATGGATCTTTGAATGCAGCTCTTTTGAGCATCAGTTCGCTCTACTTCTATCTTGAAGCTTTTTTGTCATGCAGATTGAAAGCATCCCTTTTCAGTGCCCACAGGCCTTCAGGTTTTCACTAAGGCCCAACCCCAGTTGAAAAGCAAGGGAAATAGCAGGTACTGACCTGTTGCTAGGGACATGTTAGCTTATTCTTCAGGTCTTGCTTCTACTTCTACTCATGCAGCTCTGAAGTCCTCCCGGCTTAGTCTTTCCAGGTGAAGACTTGTTTGCTCCCCCTGAACACTTTTTCCCGGGGCCATAAGATCTTTGCAGAGTTTTGAATGGTAGGTCAGGGAGCTGCTTATACACCTTTCACATGTGACTCTAAGAACAGAGTGTGTTTTGTTTTGTTGTTGTTGTTGTTATTCAAAACTTTTATTTTTAAGTCTCACCAGAGAAGGGGGAAACGTGTAATAACTTAAGAAGGGGTAAGATCCTGTAATCTGCAGACATCAGCTTTCCTTCTTAGATGCTGGTTCCGTTATTCTAGATAGACAGTTTTGTTTTCTAGTATTTCAATTTATGCAGTGGGCTCTGTGGTTTGCACAGAGACTACCCATTCCCCAAACCTGGGAGGGCTTGGGGGTAATCCTAACAGAATCCTTGTACCTCCTAAATTAGGCGAATGCCTCAGACAAAATGCACACCACATCAAAAGAGCAGAAAGATAGTGAAATGGTGCCAGTAATTGCCTTGTGGAGCAACTCAGCTTAAACAACTTAAAGCTTGCAAACACTGCACCCACACGACCCAGAAGAATAGTTTTGTTCCAGGGTTTAAATTGCAAGCTAGGGAGCCAACAACTCTGAAACCCCTCTGTTTGGAGCCAGAGCACGCAGTGTGCCTCTGACATATGCCTATAAGTAAACCTGGGTCTGCACGTCAGCAGTTTTGAATAGTTTGGGTTTGGTGACCAAAGTCAACTTCCCACATATTCTGTCACAACAGGGCCCAGATCAGCAAAAAGGCTGCTGGATTGACCAACTGATTACACTTACTTTCAGATGACCTATAGTTTAAAACAGCAAAAGTGGAGAAGTGCTGGCAAATGAGCCTCATATGGTCAAGTGGCCCACACCCAGAGGGCTCCTGAGATTAAGCAAAGTAGATGTTTATCTATTTATTCTGAGTCTCCATCACTGTCTAGCCTCCCATTGTGTAATCCATAAAGTCACTTTCATTCCATTTTAAGAAATCAATTTTAGATGTTTCTGATGAGAGGTGATGTCAGGCCTCACTGTTTTGAGGCAAGAAGTCAAAATATCAATTCCAATCATCCACTTTGCTATGGGTAACAGTGAGACTGCTGGACATGGGACAGAGAGAGAGTGGGCCTCCCATAAAATGTGATATATTTTTTAATGCATTGACCCAACATAACTGTTAAACACATCCACCTTGCACTAGCCCTGAGGATCCATTTTTAAAGGAGTAATCATTTAGCTTATATCTGTTAAGAACTAATAGCAAGGGCCACTGAGCATGACAGACCATGATTCAAGGTTATAATGCCAAAGCCATGAAGGCAAAGACAAAGCTTGCCCATAGGCAAGGCATACTCTTGGAGAAATCCAGAAATTGGTAAACCTGGTGTGTATCTGTGGAAAATTCTGACTTGATAAAGGGCAGGTTTATGAAATAGGTGGCATATCTTTGGCTTTCTTTCATCTCTAGAAAAAATATAAGAATTTACAGTTCTCAGTTCTAAAAGCTAAACTGCAGTGAATACTAATAAGCAGATAGTAGTTTCAGTTGGATGATTTTAGCCATAGTAGAATATAGACAGCTGTTCAATCAATCTTGCAACAGTATTTACTAGGTACCTACTTTGCGCTAGTCTTCCCTGGTGGTTCAGATGGTAAAGCCTCTTCTTGCAATGCAGGAGACCCGGGTTTGATCCCTGGGTTGGGAAGGTCCCCTAGAGAAGGGAATGGCAAGCCACTCCAGTGTTCTTTCCTGGAGAATCCCATGGACAGAGGAGCTTGGGGGGCTACAGTCCACGGGGTCACACAGCGTCAGACATGACTGAACAACTAACACTTCAGATACACCAGAGAGTGCAAGGACGTACTGTCCCAGTTTCATGGAGCATACAATCTGATGAAAAGGTTGGGGAAGTAAATGCAAAATACAACCTACAGAAGAACTGTGAAAGATAGGCACAAGATGAGGGTTGGGACTGCATTTTGAACAAAGGAAATAGCCCCTTAAAACACCCACAGTGATAAAGGAATGCATGATGCATGACAAGAACAAAGAATGGTGTCATTAGATAGTAGATAGCAAGAGGAATCTGGTGAGAGATGAACGTGGAGAAGCTGGTAGGGTCTGACGCTAAGAACTTTGGTCTTTAGAATAATGTTACAGTTAATCCATGTTGTCTGTGGCACTTGTTGTTTGGAGAAATTATTTCGGGGTCCCATGGCAGAAAATATTTGTCATCAGCAAGTACTAAAATTCACTCTTCCGACTTATACTTTGGTAAACACCTATTCCATGCAAGGAATAGGCATTGGAAATATAGTAGTGATCCACATGGATGTGGTCGTTGCTTTCATGAACTTGCAGTCTATCAGAGAAGATAAACTTTGAATAAATAGAGGTGTACCAGGTGTTATTAAAGATCAAGTGCAAGGTTTATGTCAGGGGAGCCATTTCAGCGGGGTGAGTTGGCAATACTTCCCTGAGGAAATGATTTAAACTGATAGATGAAGGAAACCAGTTAACTGTAAGATGTCCATTTCTGACAATGAAGAAAGTGGCAGGAGGTGAACTTAAAGACAGAGAGGATGCAGGGCTTGAAGCCTCAGTGACTATTTCTGGCTGATGGTGAAAACCATTTTTTTGGTCAAACATGGACAAAGTGGCTTCCCTTTTATATGTTTTCCTCTGAACCTTCAGAAATAAACATATTTCAAGGAATGAAGACCCCTTTGCAAAGTAGCTCATCCTAACACACACAGTTTAACCTGGGTCAGGGCCCCATGCTCACTCTTGCCCTTCCCAGGGGTCTGTGGTTGGTATGGATGAAAAGACTCCTGAACCAGGTCTTTCTCCATGGGTCATCTTTTGCTCTTGGATCCTAATTAAAGCAGTGGGATCACACTTCTCAGGTCAAGGCCACCTAAGCTGAGAGTAGAATGGGGCTAGAGATTATGACTATCTCTCCTTTTTTCCCTTTGTTCTTATTTTTTCTCTCTTTGGGAAACACATGGAAATATATAAACTCTCTTTCTCCCATTCACCTTCCCAGGGAAGGAAGGAAAGGAAGAGATTGGAAATCCAAGGCTGAAGCAGAAAGAATGGTGAACTGAGCTGAAATGGGACTCATTGTGGTTTTTAAACTTCCCAAATTTTCTGGTTCTCTGCACCACTCTGACAAGGAATGAATTACTCTTAAGTCTTCCACAGTCTCCATCCTCTTTTGGTTGCAGCTCTGTTGTATGTATAGGCTCAGGCCAAAACCAATAGCCACAGGTGGAGGTATTAAAATAACTGAAAATCAATCCAGTACTGCATCCTGAGCATCTATGTAAGGCATACAGGACATAGCTTAGAAACCACTGTCCATAACATAGGAGTTTGCCTTGTGTTTCACATCACTTTTAGAGGCAATGACTTTGAATTTCACACATGGACACGTTTGTGGCCTAAAATACCACACTGTTCTAGGCCTATGGCTTTTTAAAAAAACTGTAATTTAGGTATAGGGAAACACACTTTGTTTTTATTAATCATTTATTTAGTCTTATCTTTTGGTCATGCTATGCAGCGTGTGGGATCTTAGTTCCCTGACCAGGGATTGAACCTGCAGTCCCTACACTGGCAGTGCAAAGTCCTAACCATTGAACTGGTCAGGGAAGTCCCGAGGCCTATGTCTTACTACATTGTATTTACTGTTTCAGTTATTTTACTGATTACATATAAAGGGATGGTTCTGTTAAAGCAAATAAGCTGTGGCCTAGAAAAATCAAAACTCTTGAGGAATAATTTGTAAAAATCCTATATTTTATACAATTTAGTTTACACTCAAGATCTCTTAGTTTAGTAAATGTTATTTACTATTTTTTAAAAGTGTTCAGTGCTGTACAACTGTTCATAATGCTGAAGTAAGCAATATGGGGGTCACTTTTCTTGCAGAAAGGAAAAAAAAAATAAGATTTACAAATGTTTTCTGATAATTTTGGTAAAGTTAATAAGTTAGTTTAAGTCCAAGGGGGCAGCTCCTACTTAATGCATTTTAAATTATTTGTGTTTATTTTAACTTCTTTCCTATAAATCTGTAGTCATTCTGGCAAGCCAAATTATAGGCATCCTGATGGTTACTGCTCATTAAAACTTTGGAGGGGGGATGACTTAGATGAGAAGGGCCATTCCTTCTATAGTGGTAGTCTTCACACAGCACTAAAAAGCTTGTGATAAAAAGCTTGTTGGAACCATATGGGGCTATCACTTCATTATTATTTGGTGTCATTTTTGCCTCTTCATATGCTGATAGGGTGTCTCCTGATGTGAAAGACTGATTTCTTCTGCTGTACCTGAATTTGCAAACATAAGAGTTACATTAGGAACATTTCATTACCAATGTAAGTAAGAACAAGACAATTGTTTAAAGATTTTGTAGAGTTATAGTTAGGAGAAGGCAATGGCACCCCACTCTGGTACTCTTGCCTGGAAAATCCCATGGACGGAGGAGCCTGGTAGGCTGCAGTCCATGGGGTCGCTGAGAGTTGGACACTACTCAGTGACTTCACTTTCACTCTTCACTTTCATGCATTGGAGAAGGAAATGGCAACCCACTCCAGTATTCTTGCCTGGAGAATCCCAGGGATGGCGGAGCCTGGTGGGCTGCCATCTATGGGGTCACACAGAGTTGGACACAACTGAAGTGACTTAGCAGCAGCAGCAGAGTCATAGTTCTTTTTAAAAAAATGTATTTTACTTTTTTTTCACCATTTAATCTAAATTTTATTAAATTTTTTTAAAATTTAAATTTATTTTAATTGGAGGCTAATTACTTTACAACATTGTATTGGTTTTGACATACATCACGTGAATCTTTTGATAGCACTGGGTCTTTGATGCTGCATGTGGGCTTCCTCTAGTTGTAGGAATGTGGGCTACTCTTTGTTGCAGTGCATGGGCATCTCATTGTGGTGGCTTCTCTTGTTGTGAAGTGTGGGCTCTCAGGGTACACAGTCTTCAGTAGTTGCAGCAAATGAAGCTAAGTAGTTGGAGCATGTGCGCATGTGTGTGAGGGCTCAATAGTTGTGATACATGGGCTTAGTTGCTCCATGGTATCTTCTCGGCCAGGGATCGAACCCATGTCCCCTTAATTGGCAGGCAGATTCTTATCCTCTGTATCACCAGTTGTTATTCTCTGTACCATTCTTATCTGGTGTACCACCAGAGCTATAATTCTTGCAAAAAGGTAAACTTAGTGTACTTGTGATTTAGTATTCCAGTGAATGCTAAATCAGGGTAACAGAGTACATTTTAATCAGCTATGTTAATATAGATGATATACGTTTAAAATTTTTGGTTACTATCATGTAGACATTGTACTTAACTACAGATCACTAATATATGTATCTGAAAACTACATGAAAATTTTTATCAACTAAAGGGATGTTTACAGTAGAATCAGGAAGTTGTTGGTGAAACTGTTGTTGTTTAGTCACTCAGTTGTGTCTGAGTCTTTGCAACCCCATGGACTACAGCACTCCAGGCTCCCCTGTCCTCCACTATCCCCTGGAGTTTGCTCAAATCCATGTCCATTGAGTTGGTAATGCTATCTAACCATCTCATCCTTTGCTGTTCCCTTCTCCTTTGGTCCTCAATCTTTCCCAGCATCAGGGTCTTTTCCAATGAGGAGGCTCTTCACATCAGGTGGCCAAAGTATTGGAGATTCAGCTTCAGTCCTTCCAATGAATGTTCAAGTGAAATTATATTCAGGTGAAATCATATTATTTATTTTATTGTTATTTGATTATTAGTCAAATACTTTGTAAATAGCACTTTGCTTATTCTAAGAGACTCTTCAAGTTATTAATGCTAAAATATTCACTAGGGCAGTGATTTTCAACCATGTTTGACCCAAAGCTCCCTTTTGATAATGTATATTTTATGATGCCTAATTTAGTACTCTGAAATTCACAGATAATACCTTCCTACGAACACATATTTGAGAAAATCTGTAATGCTGTGATTATAATACCTAGAAAATACAAGAAGAAAATATATTATAATATGTATGTAATTTGTAAATTCTCTGACACAACCATCTTAAACTAGACAAAAACACCCACCAAAATGTCCAAACTGTTCCCTGTGTAGTGGGGTCATCCTGCCTGAGCATTCTTTCAGGATCACCCCATTCCCAGAGACTTGAGAACACACCTATTTTTATTCTTCTCTGTATGTCCAATTCTAGACATGGTATTTGGCATTGATTAAGTGCTCAATAAATATTTATAGAGTGAATGTTGAATGGACAAAACTAAACCAAATGTTGAATGTTGAACAGGCAAAACTAAACCAAAACTGTGGAAAATTATTAAGGAGATGGGAATACCAGATCACCTTACCTGCCTCCTGAGAAACCTATATTCAGGTCAAAAACCACCAGTTAGAACCAGACATGGAACAACGGACTGGTTCCAAGTTAGGAAAGGAGTATGTCAAGGCTGTACATTGTCACTCTGCTTATTTAACTAATATACAGAGTACATCATGAGAAATGCTGGGCTGGATGAAGCACAAGCTGGAATCAAGATTTCAGGGAGAATATGAATAATCTCAGATATGCAGATGACACTATCCTTATGGCAGAAAGAGAAGAGGACCTAAAGAGCCTCTTGATGAAAGTGAAAGAGGAGAGTGAAAAAGCTGGCTTAAAGCTCAACATTCAAAAACTTAAGATCATGGCATCCAGCACTATCACTTCATGGGAAATAGATGGGCAGTGACAGACTTTATTTTCTTGGGCTCCAAAATCACTGCAGATGGTGACTGCAGCCATGAAATTAAAAAAGATGCTTGTTCCTTGGAAGAAAAGCTATTACAAAACTAGACAGCATATTAAAAAGCACAGGCATTACTTTGCCAACAAAGGGCCATGTAGTCAAACCATTGGTTTCTCCAGTGGTCATGTATGGATGTGAGAGTTAGACCATAAAGAAGGCTGAGAGCCAAAGAATTGATGCTTTTGAACTATGAGGTTGGAGAATACTCTTGAGAGTCCCTTGGACTGCAAGGAGATTAAACCAGTCAATCCTGAAGAAAATCATTACTGAATATTCATTGGAAGGACTGATGCTGAAGCTGAAGCTCTAATACTTTGGAGATGTGACGCACATGATGCAAAGAGCTGACTCATTAGGAAAGACCCTGATGCTGGGCAAGACTGAAGGCAGGAGGAGAAGGGGACGACAAAGGAGGAGATGGTTGGATGGCATCACCAACTCAATAGACATGAGTTTTGAGAAAGCTTCAGGAGATAGTGAAGGATAGGGAAGCCTGGAGTGTTGCCAAGAGTCAGGAGTCACAAAGAGTCAGACATGACTGGGCAACTGAAAAACAACAACAAACCAAAATAAAACTCTGAATTCAAACCTTACCCTTCATGAGTTTATCATATAGTTGGGATGGCAGTTCTGTTTAGTAACATACAAAGCAAGGTGTTGGCTTCCCACAAGTTCAAAGGTCAGGATTTGTGGTGTGGGCTGCTGGAGTTTAAGGAAGGGGGATATACCCCACCCCTCTGTTATGCATTTCCTCTGCACTTTGCTTCATGTGTTCTGTGCCAGCTGCTGGGCTACATGTAGAGGGCAGACAGTTTGATAAGGCCTTGGGGGCCTGGAGCTGCCATTCTACACAGAATTTGTGGTTTCTATGCTACGTCTGAAGCCTTGGAGGAAGGGTTAAATGCATATTCCAAGTCCCAGCCTCAGACCTTGTGATCTGTGTTTTCTGCAAGTTTTAGAGATAAACTCTGATATAGTTCGTGAGTCTTGCTTGAAGAAACAATCAGTGGGATGGACAAAGCACGTAAAGTGTTCCTCCTGAGAATTTTCGGTATTTGGAAAATGAATAGTAACTTTTGGGTGAATTTTAAGCATCAACTTGAAAGGAAACTGATTATAGACACTTCATAAACAAGGTGAATGTAAAAGATGAGAGTAGCAGTGGGCACAGTTCTGGAAAAGGTCAGCATGCTGATGATACCACTGTAATGGCAGAAGGCAAAGAGGAAGTGAAGAGTCTCTTGGTGAAGGTGAAAGAGGAGAGGGAAAAAGCTGGCTTCAAACTCAACATGCAAAAAACTAAGATCATGACATCTGGTCCCATCTCTTCATGGCAAATAGAAGAGAAAAGCATGGAAATAGTAACAGATATTATTTTCTTGGGCTTCAAAATCACTGTAGATAGTGACTGCAGCCATGAAATTAAGAGATGCTTGCCCCTTGGAAGGAAAGCTATGACTGTACTAAAAAGCAGAGACATCACTTGGCTGACAAAGTCCATATAGTCAAAGCTAAGGTTTTTCCAGTAGTCATGTATGGATGTGAAATTTGGACCATGAAAAAGGCTGAGCGCCAAAGAACTGATTTTCAATTGCTTCAAAAGCTTTTCAATTGTGGTGCTGGAGAAGACACTTGAGAGTCTCTTGGAAAGCAAGCGGATGAAACCAGTCAGTTTTAAAGGAAATCAACCCTGAATATTCATTGGAAGAACTCTTGCTGAAGCTGCAGCTCCAATAGTTGGCCACCTAATGTGAAGTGCTTACTCACTGGAAAAGACCTTGATGCTAGGAAAGACTGGAGGCTAAAAGAGAAGGGGGCAGCAGAGGATGAGATGGTAGGATAGCATCATCCACTCAATGGGCATAAATCTGGGCACACCCCAGGAGACAGTAGAAGACAGAGGAGCCTGACATGCTGCAGTCCATGAGGTCACAAAGAGTTGGATATGACTTAGCGACTAAACAACAGCAACAACAAAATGAGAGAGTATTTTGAAGGCCTCACTTCTAAGACTAATGCTGTTTGTAAAATACTATTGTTTTAACATTCTTGTGACAGTAAAAAGTTTTGATTATAGGTGGTGCAATTGTTTTGCTTTCTTTTGCTAGTATTGCAGATGAAAATGTATGCAGGATGGAAAAATGTTGAACAGAAAAAAAAATGTTCTGTTTTGCAAGATGAATGTTTTTTGGGGAAGATATTCAAATATTTAAAATCAAGTTTTGTTTTGTTTTCTTTGTTTCCTGCCATCTTTATAAAGGCTTTATGTTGTTGTTGTTCAGTCTCCCAGCTGTGTCTGACTCTTTGCAACCCCATGGACTGCAACACGCCAGACTTCTCTGTCTCTCACCATCGCCCAAAGTTTGCCCAAGTTCATGTCCATTGTATTGGTGATGCAGGTGTCCTAAGTCTCTATATTTTAACTTAAATGGTGATCTGAGACATAATGTAATAAAGCAAATTAGTTATATCTCTCATTAGAAACTTAAAAAGTTGTTATATTAACATGATCTTATATTAAAATTACTCCTAGGAATGTTTTTGTATTGTTTTATAATTTCTTTTGAAAAAATACTTCAGGATTAATCAAAAAGTGTTTACAGTTTTCTCACTAGGTTAATATTTTATTTTCATGTGCCTTGTCTGAAGTTTTTAATCACAATTAAATTCAAGTCTCTCATCACACATACCCTTTAATAATATACATCTAACAAAATTTTAAATAGAGAAGTAGCTCCTCTGGTTATAAACAAAGCAACCTAGTTCTCAATATTGAGAGATTGATACAGATTAATTGATCCAAGATTAATACAGGTTTCTTTATTTTTTATTTTGACTTCATATTTTTGAGTCTACATTTTAAAAGGATAATTGGGTATAAGCAAAATAAAAGACTTTCTGAGTTTTGTTGTAGTATATTACATAGCTCAAAATGAAGGGGAGATAGATATTTTAATAATTAAAAGCCTGCAGTTTTAGAAAATTCCATTATCCCTTCCTTTGGGGGTGAGGCCCCCACTAGGGCAATAACTTACTGCTACACCCTTTCTGAAACTTATCCTCATGAAAATGAATAAACTAACCAAAGAATTCTAATTTTTAATCACCAATTTAATAAACATATTCAAATTAATCACAAGTTCACAAAGTATAAAAGCAATATAATGATAGCTCAATCAATAGCTTTGTCTGCATGATGGCAAACAATTTTCTGAACAGGATTTCTTCTTCTTAAACTGGTTTCAGTGCCATGAATATACTACTTTTTTTAAAATAAGAGAATTTATAGGGCCTGAAAATTATGATTTTCTTTCTTTTGAAACCAGAAACTCTCTCAACACATTTAAAATAAACAGAATGTTTGAAAAAATTCCTAATGTTCAGTTTAGTGTTTTAAGCTTGTAAATTGATAAGAAGGTTGCCTTTTTATT
>SJYQ01001910.1:111954-129631 GCA_006410935.1 Redunca redunca | reverse complement strand
TCTTCTTGTGATTTTCATTTTGAAAATCATTAGCATTTTAAGAGATGATGTTCACAGAAAGTAAAATACTTCTTTGTGAAGTTTTTACGAAAATGAATAAAACCTCAAACCCAAACTTCATTTTAATAAATATGTTACATTTTCTTTTCATGTTACTAACATCAGATGCAAATGATTTCTGATCCCAGATACCATTTTCTTTTGCATAGTAGAGTATAATGTTCTTCTTTTCACTATTATTTTCATGTATATTCAAATCTTGATGTAAAATAACCAATGAACAAAAACAGACTTTACTTATACATTGTATTTTTTATTTTTTAGTTGTAAGCGATAGGTGCTGATAGCCAACTAGAAGAAAAATCCATGCAACAGTTTGTCATTTCTTGCTGTTCAGAAACATGTACACATAGGAATTTATAGTGTCCACATATTTCTTAGACTTTAAAGTCACATTTTCTCAGCCGAGGTAGCTTACCTTCCTCTCACTGCATCCTTTTGAGTCTCCTGCGCTATGGCTCTGTTCTTTCCTTGTCATCTGCTTGTGTAGCGCACGTCAGACTGTAGGGGGCACTCCTCAGCTACCACAAAGACATTCCTGTGCTAAGTCCTTTTTGCGGCTCTGAAGCGTATTTAATATTCATTACTTTATCAAGACATTTAGTCGAAAAACATTTCATAGTTCATCTTTAAAGCACATATAGCCATAATTGAGTTAGAAAAAAATCCTCACATAGGTATCAAGGTGTGCATTTGGATTCCTGAGAACATTAATAAAATGTGTAATACTGCACCGTGCCTGGTTTAATAAGTACTTTTCAGAACTCTCTTCAAGTTTCTCTTTTCTTCTTGGAACTCAGGGTGGATTTTATAATAGTCAGGTTTTTATTACTGTACCTCAAGTCTTGTCCCTTTGCCTCGAGGACTCCCAGAATGCGGAGTGGAGGGTGATCATGATTTATGTTTGGGAAGAGGAACCACAGAGTTTCTACTTAGAATTATGTGCCCTACACTGAAGCTTATAAACAGCTTATCTTTAATGGGAGTGAAATATTGAATTTAAGATTGTGTGTGGCCTTTTCTTTACTCTCTTCCTCTATTTTCCCTTCTCTTCACTCACCCTATTCCAAACAGACTCTACTTGTGTGGCAGTTCTAAGACCCTTTCCCGAACATAATCACTTGGGCCTCTCGCACGTCTACACCTTCTAGGCTCAGGTCAGCTGGTGGGGCAACTGTCTTGGCTTTTTATAGCTTTTCATACTTATAGCTTAGAGAGACTGGTAGCATTAACTAGTCTGATGTGTCGGAACTTACTTTCCGCTTTCACCTTCTTACTTGCCTCTGGGCCGGGGGTCCTGGCTTCCTGCTGAGGGATGCGGTGTTGACCACGTGCCCCTCATGCCTATTGGGGACCAGCCCCTCCACTGGGGTCAGAGATTACCTTGTGCCCCCTGACCCTGAATGCCACTTCAGCCATCTCATCCTTTCTCTCCTCAGCATCAAACTTTCTCCTTCTGTGCTGTAATTTCTCCCCCTTCAAAAACAAAACCAAAAAATCCCTGTCTTCTACAACCTGCAGTCTCCCCAGTTCTCAGTTCCCTTTTAGAGCAAAGTCCTCCCAAAAGTTGTCTTAACCTGACATTACCAGCTCCTGCCTCTCCTTTTCTCCTCTCTGGCTGCACCATGGATACTCTCTTCTTAAAGTCAGCAGTGCTTTATAAAACGTAATGGTCAGTCTTCAGGTCTTAAGCCACATCAGTTCAGTTCAGTGGCTGTGATTTTTTCCCCCACAGTAGATGACTCCTTTCTCTTTAAAAGATTTCTTCCACGGAGCATCTACAACATAGGCTCTCTGGTTGTCCTTCCAGCTCACCGACAGGTCCCTGTGTTGGCTGTCTCTCCTCTTCCTTGAGGGGCTCAGTCCTCGGGCCTCTCTCCTCTCTCTGTATGCTCTCTCTAGGCTTATCTCATCTTCTCTGAGTCTTTACGTGCCATCTGTGTGTGGAAAAATCCTAAATTTGTATTTCTAGCCAGGACCACTCCCCTGAACTCTGACACGAATAGCACTTGCTTTCTTTGCTGGATATTGTTGGATGTCTAACAGGCTTCTCAAATTGATCTCCAATTCATCCCTCCTAAAAATAAACAAAAAATTAACACACATATATACAACTTGTTTGCAGTCTTTCTATCTTAAAAAGATTTTTTTTCTCAAAATAAAATATTGGTTTATAGCCATTGCCATTATCCATCTTGATTATTATCTCCTTTCTTCTGTCCATTTCAGTGTAGCCAATATGAATACCATAGCAGCTGGGTGTCATCTCATTTCAGTCCTTTTCTCAAAACCTGTTAGTCATCCCCATCTCACAGTAAAAGGCGCAGTCTTGGTAATGGCTCACCAGTGCCACTGGATCTGGTCCCTGAGATAACCTCTTGGCTTCATCCCTTACTCTTGTCCTTGGTTCACGTCTCATCAGCTGCACAATCTCTTTGCACTTGCTTTTGTTGTTCAGTCACCAAGTGGCATCTGACTCTCTGCGGCCCCATGAACTATAGCATGCCATGCTATCTCCCTGAGTCTGCTCAAACTCAAGTCCATTGAGTCAATGATGCCATCTAACCATCTCATCCTCTCTCGCCCCCTTTTCCTCTTGCCCTCAATCTTTCCCAGCATCAGGGTCTTTTCCAGCAAGTCAGCTCTTCTCATCAGGTGGCAAAAGTATTGGAGCTTCAGCTTCAGTCCTTCCAATGAATATTCAGGGTTGATTTCCTTTAGGATTGCACTTGCTTAATAATCCAAGTAAGTCCCTGCCTCAAAAACCCTTCACTTGTCTTTTTTTTTTGGTCTGGCATGCTCGTATCCCAGGGATCTTAATGATTCCCCCCGTCACACCTGTAAGATCTTTCCCAGAAAGTTACCTTCATAATGAGGAGAATGTTCCTGACTACCCTATTTAAAATAGCAGTCCTCCCCACTGGACTTTGCATTTCATATAGCTAGCTTCTGTCTTTATTATTCTTTTCCATAGCATTTAATACCATCTGCCTGCCAGATATTTCACTTGTTTATCAGTTGTTGTCCTTCCTTGATGATATGCATACCAAAGGCAGGGGTTTATGCATACCAAAGGCAGGGGTTTTCAAAAAAAAGTGCTGCGTCCACATGGCGTTCCCCACTGCCTAGAAAGAGATCTGATGTGCCGCGGGCTCTCAGTCATATCTGCTGAATGAATGAACATGTTTTCCTACATCATCTGTGAAAGAACCTATGTCCAAATTTGAAACTCAGCCAGGATTTGATTGTATTATCCCTTTTTTTGTTGTTTGTTTTGTTTTAAAGCTGGTTTTCTGATTTAAATAAGCTCCTTAAAGTGATACCCCTTCTTCTCGTGTTGGTGTGTGCTTTGTTGCTCAGTTGTGTCTGATTCTCTTGACCCCATGGACTATAGCCCACCAGGCTCCTCTGTCCATGGAATTTTCCAGGCAAAAATACTGGAGTGGGTTGCCATTTCTTCCTCCAGGAGATCTTCCCAACCCAGGGATCAAACCTGCATCTCTTGTGCCTTTCGCATTGGCAGGAAGATTCCCTAGTATCTCAGCTGGTGAAGAATTGCTCCTGTGAACAATGCAGGAGACCCTGGTTCAATTCCTGGGTTGGAAAGATCTGCTGGAGAAGGGAATGGCTACCCACTCCAGTATTCTGGCCTGGAGAATTCAATGGACTGTCCTAGTCCATAGGGTCACAAAGAGTTGGACACAACTGAGTGACTTTCACAGCACCACCTGGTATCTTAGGTTATTCTCTTTAATTGACTCTGGACACCTTGGTATTTTTACTGTTAAAAAATATCTGATGCAATAGTGATTGTTAGTGGCTTTAGGATCTTGTCTTTGGTGAGGACTTTTTTTTGATGCTGTTTGAAATTGCTGGGTCTTCCTCCTCTTGAGGAAGGAGTTCCTCACTTTTGATAAAACAATAAAGCACTCTTGAGTTGAACACACTGTGTTAAGCAGAAAAATTCTGCAAGACCTCTCATTCTACAGAATTTTAGAGAATTTGGTAGAAGTAGTTGGTTGCAGGCTTGCTCCTTCTTGCCTTCCCCCCATGCCTCAATGACCTCAAGCTTATTGTGACCACATGGGATCACATTTTAAATGTCACCTACAAAATGTGACATGTGTAATTCAGTGCATCAAATTACATGACCAAATGGTGTTACCTTAAGTCAGGAGAAGATATGGAGAAAGAAACCAGCATTCGTGTAGGTCAAGGATTACGCTTTTTCATATATCAACTTATTTAATTCTTAATGCAATCCATTATACAGAGTATGAAACTAAGATCTGGAGAACTTTACCAAGATCTCTTTAGTATGTAAGGGTTCAGAGATTTGTCTGTTTTTTAAACTTCTCTTCTCTTCAATGTTTATGCTGCCTTCTGCATTATCAGCTTGACATAATTTGCTGTAAACTCTGAAATGCTTTTCAGGCAGTTTTCAGAAAGTAATATGTGCTTATACTCAATTTTTACAGTCACAAAGTTACATAGTTATGTGAGAGAATGATAACTATCATTTATTGCACCAGGTCCTTTTCTAATCTCGTGTGGGCATTGTCTCTAATCTTTACATCAATTCTAAAATGATGATATTGTAATCACTGTCATTTTACAGAGAAGAAAACTGAAGGTTATAGAAGTAGATTTCCTGATTTTAAAGATGCTCATGCCTGTGCTGCTACCTAGAAGAATAAATCAGATTTTCACATCTTTTACTCCTTTACCTTAGCCAGGTGTCTGCTCAAATGCCATCTCATCAGAGAAACCCTCTCTAATCAAGTTATGTAGATAATTCTATCTAGAGATAGTATCCTCTTAGTCTGCCTGATTTTCTTTTAAAACTTATTACCACCTATACATTGTATATTTACTTATTTGTTGTCTATTTTTCCCAGCTAAAATTCAAGCTGCGTGAGTTTAGAAAAAATGTTTGTTTTCTGCATTATCTGTTGGGCTTAAATCTGCAACACAGTAGATACTTACTAAATATTAATCAAAGTAATGAGAAAAAGTATAGAGCTGAAAATATACATGATATTGGATTAATCTGGGAGAGCTGGATACAGAGGATAAGGGAATCTTTGAATAAAGGACATTAGAAGAGAGAGGACCAGGACATAACAGTCAGACAAGAAGCACTGAAGAAATGTGAGAATTTAGATTTTTCTGAAAACAGATCTTGTGGAAGATTTTCTCTTACGCGAGGTCAAAGAAGACTAATACAATTCTCAGAATCTATTGTTGAAGAAAAGCAAGATTTAAAAGTAAAGAGAATCTCAGATTATTCAGAATTTGAGATAAAACTGACTCTGGAATTTAAAAAATAATGACATATTTAGAGGCAGGCTTCCTTGGTAACTCAGCTAGTAAAGAACCCACCTGCAATGCGGGAGATCTTGGTTTGATTCTGGTGTCGGGAAGATCCAGCTGGAGAAGGGATAGGCTACTCACTCCAGTATTCTTGGGCTTCCCTGGTGGTTCACATGGTAAAGAATCCACCTACAATGTGGTAGACCTGGGTTTGATCTCTGGATTGGGAAGTTCCCCTAGAGGAGGGCATGGCAACCCACTCCAGTATTACTGCTTGGAGAATCCCCAAGGACAGAGGAACCTGGTGGGCTACAGCCTGTGGGGTCACCGTCAGACAATACTGAGAAACTAAGCACAGCACATACTTAGAGGCAGAAATTTTTGGTTGTGGAGTTAATCTGAAGATATGCAAACTACTAAAGGGTTGAAGATGTCTGTGCTATTTCATACTCAAAATAAAAATTAAAAAAAAAGGAAATTAGGGCATAGAGACAGTAAGTAGTTTGGCTAAAGTCACATGGTTCATGAGTGGCAGGGTTGGGATGAGAAACCCTGGCAGATGGTTGCCAGGGCCTACACTCTTAACCAGGCTACCTAGGGCCTTTTTGGACAGCATTCTATTGCCATTGAGCTTTTAAATTTTTTTTTGGAAATACTGTTTCATGCATCAATTTTCTATTTTCTTACCCCATTGTGGCTTGCCACTGATGGCTCCTGTTAAGTAACTGGGTGACATTCAGCTCACAGGAGCTTCCATGTCTTGGCCTCTAAGAATGAGAGTCTTCAAGAATTCTTTGAATGATGAAGTGATTATTACTGCTTGATCATTTGACAGTGGAAAATCAATGAGACCTTGGCAGGGGCAGCTTCTGGTAGAAGAGGCATTTTACTTCTCATTAATAAAATTTAGAAAGAGCTGATAGAACAGAGATGCATGTAGCATGGGAATTATTAAGACACTAGAGGCTCCATGTGCCATTCTCTAGGAGTTGAGGAGTCCTGAATGTACTGGAAGAACTTGGAAGGCGTAGAAGAAATAAGAAAACAAATGAAAGAAAGAAAATAATTAAGAAATCAAAGTTCTTAAAAGGTGTCAGAGAATATGTTTCAGAAAACAGTGGCCAATTTGGTGTTTTAGAGGAATAAAAGTTAAGGGGAAAAATATGTAAGTAATCACAGCTAATCATCTATCCATCCATCCATCCATCCATTCTTTCAATCACAGTCTACACATTTGGGAACTAAATAGTTATAGAAATGGAAACAATGAGTTGATTGGAAATGTCATTGCAGGCATCCTGTGAATCATTTAGTTCAATAAAATAAAAAAGACACTTCATTGGAATTAAATTTTTAAAATAGTGTTACAATTAAATATAAATGAATGCTATCCCACATACATCTTAGAGTAGTCTTGTAGTCTAGCGTCAAATGTGCTACCCTGTCTATTTTTCATGTTTAGTACTAAGAGCATGCACTGGCTTGGAGAACTGTTGCTCAGATATGTACTCCTTTTAGAGGGGGGTAATGGCCTAACCAATATAGATACATATTTATAATGAATGGTAACATGATTTCAGCTCTCTACATTTATAAGTTGTATGTGTGATATGGAGTATGTTGGGAACTTGTCCATAAACAGGTAGATTTCTCTTTGCATGAGCCCTCTAGTTGTGAAGAATCATTTAGGAACATGTAAAGAAAACTGGGGAATTAACAGTCTATGTAAGGCATGTAATCATGACGCTGAAAATAAAAATTACTTCTGCTTGGCGCTAAGAGCTTTGTCTCTCTTACAGACCCAACATGTGGTATTAAGTGAATGTTTATTGAAAGTTCGATTAAGAAAGTGAAGAAATCTTTTCCCACGTAAGAACAGCATTCATGCATTTTGTGCCTTTCAGATTCATTGATATCTGGAGCCTTTATATTGCTATTCTCAGCTCTGCTTCTCTGCCTTATTATACCACTTCCTTTTGCTGATATAGTCCATTCTTTACCTTGTATGACAGATGTTTCTTGGCCCCTCCTTCTTCATGACACTGCAGGATTGTTCTACATTTCATAGGTTGATCTTGAGTTTACCCATAAAGAATGATTTCTTCTTGCCCTCATTGCAGTTTTTCCAACAGAGCACATGACTTGGTGGGTATTTGGGGGTGTCCAAGAAGTCTGTGGCTTCCTGTACCGTAGTAAGCATCCATGGTGAAAGGGGCACACCTAGAGTCCAGGGCTTCTGTGTTGTTGACCCTTCACTTCATTTCCATTCATTTCCTTTCTGAAGACTGCTTTTGGTTTTCTAGGTACTAGACAACAATTATTGAGGCATGCTATCTATTCTGATTCCAACATGATTTTTTTTTTGCCATTTAGGAAGAACATCAACTTTCTTCTGCTCTTCCTATGAAGCTTATCGTGTGAAAGAACAGTAACTGTAACTGGAGCTAATCTGGGTTTGGTTGGAAGCCAGCCCCATAAGGGATGAGAAAAAAAGCTCAGGAAGTTCATAGCCTTATCTAATATGATAGAAACATTGGGATTTACATAGGAGAGGAAAGCAGATGAGAAACAGGGCCTAGAGTAACACAGGTCAAGAAAGAGATATAGAAAAAAATTGTCCTTGTTAGACAATTAAGTGTTTGCTGAATACCATGTGGCCAACCTCGACTTTCAGCAATCTTCTGAAGGGGAAGGCAGTAGGCTGAATAGCAATGGTTATCAAAGCTGGTGTCTGGCTGTGGAATGGATATGTCATCTGGTCTCCATTTATGAACACTGACATGAATGAGATCCAAAGGCTCATATCTATGAACATTTTTAGGGGAGAGGTGGTTCGAGAAGTGTAACATAGAAATGCAGAATATTCTGGAAATAAAACCACCATTCATCCCAGACATGGAAAGGTACTAGTCTGACAGAGCTTGTATCTTCCAGTGATATCCAGACTGTGGGCTGAGGATGGATTTACCATGGTTAAAATCAGTATTCTAAGACTTGAGTGTTTAAAATGGAAAAAAGACTGGTGGTTGGAAACCTCATTTTTCTTTGTTACTGTTTTTGAAACATCAGGACATCAGCTTGTCTCTTGGGACTGTGCCCAGGAGGTCTAATTTTGCTGAAGGATCCAGTCAAGGCTTTGGAGTTAGTTTAGTATTCTAAATTAGTTATATTTTGATTTTACTTGGATTTGTGGAAAAACTAAAAAAGTCAACATCTAAGAGAGGCAATTCCAGGTTCTTCCTACCTCCCATGAAATTGTATTTTGGTTGTTATGTTGAACACACAAAAGTAAAAAATATCCCTCTGAAAATGTTCATGCAGCATGAGCAGTTCCTCTTTCAGAGCTCATATTCTCTTGGATGAATGGCATAATTTCATTCCTAGAAGCATAATAGGGATTCCCTTCTCCTGTTCAGTGATTATAATGTTGGAATAAATCCTTGCCTCCCTGAAGTGTGTATACCTGGAGTGAATATACTATAGATGATTTTTACATCACTAGAGAAATGAAAGGAAATGGGAGTAGGGGTTGCAAAACAGAATTAGAGATTTAAGCTAAAACCCAAATCAGTGAAGCCTGAAAATAGTGAATCAGAGAGTCAAGGGATTGTTTGGATTCAGAAAAGTTTTGGAAACTGGAGATTAAAGTAGGGAGATGAGTCAGAACCACAATCACTTTGTACATTTTTTGTGTTGAGTTGTATTGAATTCAAATTGAATTGAGCTAGAAGCAGAGAGAGTATTTATCAGAGCAAGTGAACATAAATACAAATATGGATGCTTGACCAGATAGATGACCATGGGATCATGGAACTCAGCCTCACCATATCATGCTTGGATGGAATAAGGACTGATGACTTTTGGTTTTGGTGTGAGGAGACTGAGGGCTCAAGGCCACACACCTGATAGCTCCGCGCTCTGCTATCCTAGGGGTAAGGGTAGGAGTAGGGAGTTCTGGAATGCCCTGGAGGTTTGCTTTTTGGAAAGGATGGCTGTGCTGTGAATCCTTGAGCTTTCTGTAAATTACATCAGCATTCCTTCATCCATGCTATTCGGAAACATGTATTGCAAATTTAATTTGCTTAATTCACAAGTCTATTTTTTACCTGTTCAATTTAATACCGTTCAAATTTGCCAACAAGTGATATGCCAGTTTCCTGCCAGACTACTCAAGGCAAAATGTGAATCATCAGTGGCTAAATGGCTTTTCTTGACATTGAATAAATTTCCAACTTCCTATTTAGCAATGATGCATGTACATAACTGATCTTAATAGGAAAATAAGGTCTTTCTACACTTTATCTAACTCAAGTCTTCACATAACTCTGCTTTGTTGTGGACTTTAGTGTATGTTAGCATATCTGGCTTTATTCATACATGTGTATGCATAGCGTGATATGAACACATGTAGATTTACTCATAACATATCCATCACTACATAGAATAAAATGACATAAAGTTATTAACTGGCTGTTTTATTTTATTTGAATTGATTCTATGTATTAAAGATGTAAGAACCTTTAAACATGTTTTATCTAAGTCTTTTCACAGCTTTTTGAGGTAGGTAATATTATTCTTATTTTCTAATAGAAGAAACAGATGCTGAGAGGTTAAAATATTTTCTATAAAACTCCAAAGCTCATGTTCATTTCCATTGTCTCCTGTGATAGGTTTTTTTTTTTACTGTGTGTTCGGTCTCACTGACAACATGGATCACTTTATTTTGCTATTATAGTCCATAGATCTTGAATTTAAGTGTGAGATTTATTGCTATAAAACATTCATTATAGTTGCTGTCCTCCATTTCTCATATGAGACTGAATCCAGTGACAGAAATTTTGAAGGTAAAATTTACATGTCATGTCTATCTTCCAAAGAAATTTTCAGTGTGTATGTGTGTGTTAGTCACTAAGTCCTGTTCAAGTCTTTGCAACTCCATGGACTGTAGTCCTCCAGGGTTCTCTGTCCATGGGATTCTCCAGGCGAGAATAATGGAGTGAATTGTCATTCCTTTCTCCAGAGGATCTTCCTGACCCAGGGATCGAACCCTGGTTTCCTGCATTGCAGGCAGATTCTTTACCATTTTAGCTACAGGGAAATCCTTTTCAATGTGTATGGATAATACATATTAAGAATATATGCCTAAGAATACCAAAACTTCTGAATTCTTTTTTGATAACCACATCAAAGGTAGTTCTTGAGGTTTAGAAAGACAAAAATATCCCTTGGAAAAAGAAAAGAAAATTAGCAAAAATTAGTCCAAACACAAACACCACAAGAAAAACTGTGTAACTATATTCCCATAAGTATATGTTAATAAATTTAGCAACAAAAATATATAGTGCTTCATTATGTGACTCATTAAAAATGAATTTAACTAGATGGTAGCAGAATATGAGTGCATGCACAATGGTTATAGTAAATGTGCAAGGATAGTCTTTCTTTTAGACCAAGTATTAGGGAAGAAAATTGTATACTTGATGTCTGGCGGTTTCTAGAATGCTGTTTTTGTTTACGGCTTGGGAAAATGCCAGTGGTTTCAACAAAATAAGAATAGAAATCATACATTATTGTGAAGTTATTTTAGAACAACAGATGCAAGGCAGGTCATGGAATGTTTTTGTGACTGTTAGGCAAAGAAATAGAACAAGACTCTATGTGATTCTTGAAGGATCAAGGGTATAAATTTTATTTTGCTATCACTAGAATTAATATTATGAAGTTCTCCCCTGATGCATATATTATATAGAAATGTCAAATTATTGGAATATTTGATCTGAATGGGTAATTGAAAACTGAATAAGTTTTTCCCAGATGGAAATGGAAGTTGTTTCAAAGAAGTTGGAATGATGCTAAAATCTATAAATCTTATTTTTCCCTTTTGACCTTTTTCTTTTCTCTCAGTGCTGTTCTCACAGAATTTGAGAGTGGCATTTTAAACTCATAAGAGTAGCTCTTTAATTCATTTTAACTCTGTGTTGGTAAGACCTTCTGTGTATTTGGTAATGTGTACATATTTCATCATCATAAGCACCAAGGTAAAGTAGTGTATGGAAAGGATGAGTCACAAAACTTATTTCCAAAAGCATGTTCCATTGATTTCCAACCCATGGTATACATTTGAAAGGACTACTTTCTGGCTTACCTCGTAGCTCATCTGATAAAGAATCTGCCTGCAGTGCAGGAGATCCCAGTTTGATTCCTGGGTCAGGAAGATCCACTGGAGAAGGGAAAGGCTACCCACTCCAATATTCTGGCTTGGAGAATTCCATGGACAGAGGAGTCTGTCGGGCTATAGTCCAAGGGGTTGGAAAGAGTCAGGCATGACTGAGTGACTTTTGCTTCCCTGTACTTTATGGGAAAATTTAAAGAACTTAAGTGGATGTGTTCACAAGGCCTTGGGCCTCCGGAAGTTCTCTCAAGGAACACTGGGATAACTCATGGATATCTTATGGTCTAAACAATAGGTTACTGACCTGGCTTTTTTTTTTTTTTTTTTTTTTGAGAAGCTATTGCCTATGAGGGTTTATTCATTTCATGGCTAATCCATTTACTATCATTACCTTCCAGTGGAGATACATGGGTGTTAAAATACAACATGAAAACATGAAATTTTTATCCTACAAAGGAATCTCCAAATATACGTGGTTATTACAATCTCTCTTGTTTGTAAAACAATATCTGAATCATTATATTGTCTTCCTTAACTCTATTCCAAAATACTGCATTAACAATTTTTATATGTGATGGTTTGGTTGCTCATTGTGACCTCTAACAATGAGTTAGAGGAATACGCATGTTCCATGTATTTCCCATTTAGATTACCCTTGGTGAATGGACATGTTTGTTTTCCTCCTCTGGTATCCACTTGTGTCTTTTTGGCTTAACTGTGGTTAAGGCAGTAAAGGACAGTGTTGTGCTACCGAGTTGGTTTAGGTCAGGCCAGGGTGTTCATGCCTTAATTCATTCCAGCCCATTTCCCAAACCACCAGAGTGATTGTCCTAAAACATAAATATGATTGAACTGTTGCTCTTGTTATGGTTTTTCAAAAATATTTAGGCTATAATTTCCACAGGGTATAACACTTGAGGGTCTGGTTTACTGATCTAGGCTTATCTCTGATGTCCTGAATAACTGGGTTTGACCATGTGGAGATGCTACTGCCATTAAAGGTACCTTCTCTGTGCCACATGGACCTGAGATGGCTTAGCAGTCTCCATCAATCTCTTTTCCTTCTGAGGTTACTCCCAGTGAGAGGTGCCCACAAGAGGTTTGATTGGATCCTGATGTGCTACCAAGCTTGAGGAGTCCTTCGTTTGATGACAGGATTCTCCCCTTCCTAAGGTCACATGTACCATTAAATTTGCTGAGCCTGGATGGGTTCTAGTACCACTGGAACTGCGGCTGGACCTGTAACCATCCCTTCTCTCTGACACTCACAGTCACCAGTGGAATCTGGTAAACCTTCCAGGCAGTTTTCCATATGATATATTCTCTCTCGGAGGTGCTGTTGTCCCTGTTTAGGATTTTTAGTTTCCCTTAGGAAATCAGATAAATATAAACCCTCAACTGTAAATATGGTTCAGTTTGTATTGAGAAGGTCATCGGCCACCATGTAAATTAGTGGGAACAAAACAGTATACTTGGAGAAAGGGGTGCTCCTAGCACTACACAACTCTGCATAACTCCCTTGTATCATGCAACATATTACACTAAAATTACTTGTATGTGAGCAAAGTCACTTCAGTCATGTCCAACTCTTTGTGAACCTATGGACCATAGCCCACTAGGCTCCTCTATCCATGGGATTCTCCAGGTAAGAGTCCTGGAGTGGATTGCTGTTTCCTTCTCCAGGGGGTCTTCCTGGACCAGGGATGAAACCTGCATCTCTTATGTCTTCTGCATTGGCAAAATCACTGCCAAGATCAATATTATGATACTTTTCCTGTTTACCGCTAAGAATTTTCCAGTTTCAGGCTTTATGTTTAACTCTAATCCACATAGTGATTTTCCTGAGTATGGTAAAAGATAAGTATGCAGTTTCATTCTTTTGTATGTGAATATCCAATTTTCTCAACTCCATTTCTTGTAGAGACTATCTTCTCCTCATATTCTTGGCATCCTTGTTGAAGATCAGTTGACTGAATATGTGTGGATTTATTTCTGTTCTATTTTGTCCCATTGATGTATAGTATGTTTGTTCTAATTACTGTAAATTTATAATATATTTTTAAATCAGGAAGTGTTATGTCTGTAGCGACACCAAAAGCACAGGCATCAGAAGCAAAAATAGATAAATGGAACTACATTAAGCTAAAATGCTTTTGCATAGCAAAGAAAACTCTCAAATGAATAAAAAGGCAACCTATAGAATGGGAGAAAATATTTTCAAACCATATATCTGATAAATGGTTACTTTCCAACATATGTAAGGAACACTTACAACTCAATATCATAAAACAAATAATGTGGTGAAGAAAATGTGCCAAAGACTTGAATAGACATTTTTCCAAAGGAGATATACAAGTGGCTAACAGGTATATGAAAAAATGCTCAATGTCAGTAATCACCAGAGAAATGCAAATAAAAAACTACAATGAGATATCACTTCATGCCTTTTAGAATAGCTATTATATATAGAGACTTACTGTCTTTATATATACATAGACAGCAAGTGTTGGCGAGGATATGGAGAAATTGGAACTCTTATACATTGTTTGAAATGCAATGATGTAGCTCCTAAGGAAAACAGTATGGAGGTTCCTCAAAAATTAAAAATAGAACTACTATACGATTCAGCAGTCCAACTTCTGGGTATTTATCCAAGTGAATTGAAATCGGAATCTTAAAGAGATATTAGCACTTCCATGTTCATTGCAGTGCAATTGATGATAGCCAAATGTGGAAACAACCCAAAGGTCATCAATAGTTGAATGGATAAAGGAAGTGTGGCGTGGCATGTACATGCAATGGAATACGGAATATTATTTTAAAAAGAAGGAAATCCTGTAATATGTGACAGCATGGATGAAGCTTGAGAACATTATACTAAATTGAATAAGTGAGTCACAAAAAGATGAATACTGCATGACTCCACATATATGAGGTGTCTAAAACAGTCAAACTCAAGCAGAGAGTAGAATGGTGGTTGTCAGGGGCTAGTGGATTGGGAAATAAAGAGATAGTAATCAAAGGGTACAAATTTCGGTTGTGTAAGATGAAAAAATTCTAGATATCCACCCTACTGCATTGTGTCTATAGCTAACAATACTGTATTGTATAGCTAACAATATTGTATTTTACACCTAAAAGTTTGTGAAGAGGGTAGATTTCATGTGAAGTATTCTTACCACAATGAAGAAACTCCCCAAAACAAACAAAAAATGTCTATTTTCCTTCTCCTCCTCACATCTGTACTCTTTGAGAGCAGGAATTGCGTGAAATTCATTTTTACCTTCTTGGGTTTTAGTCCATGGCATGACAATAATTGTCTTTGGAGGCTAACAAACAAAGATGAGTTGCATCAATAGATGAAGATTGAAGCTCTCAAAGGGGAGAAGTCAGGTGGAGGGAGCGTACTTTGTACCTCTGAGAAGTGATATATCGAGGCATTTATTTGCTAGTTTATTTTTCAGAAGGAAGTAAAAAATAATTTCTGCTGTATAGACCCATTATTAGTGGTCAGACTGTGCATAAAAGTTTAGTGTTTTTATTCCTGGTCTTTCTATGGACTTGCTTAGTGGCAATAAGCAAGGACATTCTTAGAAATGGTATTTGCCTGTGAATCTTCTATTAGTTTCTGCTGCTTATGGCCATATTATAAGAAAATGGCTGTGACTGAATTGATCAAATTTCCATGAGCTGACAGATTTATGTACAATGTATGTTTGACCATGAGAGATTCATGTGTTATGGAAGTGAATGTAGAGTAAGGGTATTTTAAAAATTACTAGTTATATTAATGTTGGAGAAGAAGAAACTGGAAACAATAAATATAGGTACTCTGTGCCTTTGTCTTCATTTAAGAACTGCTTTGTCAATAATCTTAATGAAAATAAAAGTACAGTACACTGAAGTCAGTTGGCAGAAACATAAATAATGCCATAATCACAAAAAAATGCTAAAATGTTTACATTTTAAACAGGTTAGATCAGGTTACATGTGGAAAAGCCTAAACACATAGACTTTATTGCTTCATTGGCTATAATTATTTCCAGTCAATTAGCTGATAAATTACAGGTTCTTTTTTATTTCATAGCATTATATCATATGAATAAATACTCTTTTTTTTTTTTTGCAGAAGGAAAAGAGTACACTATGTGTATTGGCCTAAAGATATAAGCATCTCTCTATAATTTGTCTGTGTGCTGTTTATTTTGCTAGCCATATAATTTAACTTTGATAAATTACATATGAGAGAGTTGGCCCTGCTGGCTGACCACCTCCACTGAAGATGCCTAAAAGACTCTATAATATTTGCATAGGACATGGGTCAGTGACCACAAGACAATGGCTACTCCCAAGTAAATAAACAAGTAAAAGGCCAGTGGTGGTCAGAGTCAGTAGAGAAAGGCAAGTCAGGCTACAGATGAGAGAAAGTAGAGTGGTGAGTAGGGAGGGCCAGCCTTTAAAAAAAGGGAGGGGATAAATGTATACCTATGGCTGATTCATGTTGAGGTTTGACAGAAAACACAAAATTCTGTAAAGCAATTTTCCATCAATAAAAAAATAAATAATTAAAAAAATGGAGAGTGGCCCACTTTCTGAGTTTGACTTATTTACCAGCAGAAGCCATTTTCTTTTGTTTCCAGTTTAAAACAATGTTAAAGTTATAATATAAAAATAACAAGGAATTAGATAGTCCTGCATTCAAATCCTTGCTTTCCCAATTTTCCAAATTTTTCTTGACTTTGGGACTATCCTTTCTATGCCTGAATTTCCTTATCAGCAAAATAGAATAATAACTCTAATTTAGATAATAACTCAAAATTTTAGAGTTAAAAGATAAAATTAGGTCATGCAGTTGAAAGTATTCCAGCACAGTATCTGGCATGTCCACCACTGTTTTCTTGCCTCCGTTCATTCAGGCATGTGTCTTTCCATCCAACATCTCTTCATTGCATGACAATTTGTGCCAGGTCTTTCTCTTGATTCTGAGATTCCAAACTACACAAATCTAAGGGATATAGTTTCCACTCAGATCTTCTGATTCTCATTGTTTTGAATACCAAGCCTCTAAAAGACAATTTATATTTTTCAGCCAAACAGATACGTGCAGCATCCCAAACATGATCACAAACTCCTGCCTCCTAAGTCTTTGCATATGACACCTGAACCATCCTCTTCATTCTTACTTTTATTTCTTCAACTTGTTCTTAATCTCCCTTGTTTTATGAGATCTTTTCAGACTAATTCTAGCTAATTTAGCTACTATTGTCATTTTTACAAATACCAATACATTTATGCTTCATTGTGTGCTGTTTTAATTAGTGATCATGTCTTTGGCCATTTAAAATGCTTTCCATATTACATTTTATGCAATGATGCAAAATATTTTTACTTTGGAGGCCTAAGTCTTAATAGGTGCTCTCAAATCAAAGGTTAATTTAAAATAATGACTGGTCATTCATTGATCTTCCCCCATCCATTTTCATCACAATAGAGAATTAGCTGCTTCTTCATATTCTTAATTTGGAGTAGTTTCAGTGTTTTCACCTTACTGTCAGAACACCCTACTCTATTGGCTCAGTGGTGAAGAATCCACCTGCCAATGCAGGAGACACAGGTTCGATCCCTAGGTCAGGAAGATCCCCTGGAGAAGGAAATGGTAACCCACTCCAGTATTCTTGCCTGGGAAATTCCATGGACAGAGGAGCCTGGTGGGCTACAGCCCATGGGGTTGCAAAGAGTCAGACATGACTTAGTGACTGAGCAGGAATTCATCAACATACTTTGTCTCAATGCTATCCCCAGTCTTTACTTGAAGCCCATGTAGATTGTTGTGACACAATAGATGGCCTTCAGTTCAGTTCAGTTCAGTCGCTCAGTCGCATCCGACTCTTTGTGACCCCATGAATGGCAGCACACCAGGCCTCCCTGTCCATCACCAACTCCCGGAGTTCACTCAGACTCACGTCCATCGAGTCCGTGATGCCATCCAACCATCTCATCCCCTTCTCCTCCTGCCCCCAATCCCTCCCAGCATCAGAGTCTTTTCCAATGAGTCAACTCTTTGCATGAGATGGCCAAAGTACTGGAGTTTCAGCTTTAGCATCATTCCTTCCAAAGAAATCCCAGGGCTGA
>SJYQ01001910.1:88480-106574 GCA_006410935.1 Redunca redunca | reverse complement strand
GGAGTCTTTAGGGCTTTCTATGTAGAGGATCATGTCATCTGCAAACAGTGAAAGTTTTACTTCTTCTTTTCCAATGTGGATTTTAATATGCTGTCTAGGTTGTTCATAACTTTTCTTCCAAAGAGCAACCATCTTTTAACTTCATGGCTGCAGTCATCATCTGCAGTGGTTTTGGAGACCCTCAAAATAAAGTCTGTCACTATTTCCATTGTTTCCCCATCTATTTGCCATGAAGTGATGGGACCAGATGCCATGATCTTAGTAACTTCATATAAAACCCTCCAGCGGTCAGCTATGTCAACAAAAGTGAAAGCCAGATTATTTTTTTTTGTGGCTATACCACCACCCTATGTACTATGCATTTTTAAACCTATTAGAATGCATTGCCTGTAACTCTGTCCTTTGCTCTCCAACACCCACTTCCTGAAAAAGTTTCTTCCTATAGATGTTTTGATGGCTTGAAAATCCCCTCATCTCCTTCAGCTTTATTTTTTTTTTCACAAATATCACCCTCCCAGTGACTGACTTTGACCACACTACTTAAAACTGCATCTCTGTGATTCCAATCTTCCTTTCTTTTTCTTTGTTGGAGTTATTACTACTTACCATACCATACATTTTGCTTTTTGTATGGGAGAGAGTCCTGTATTCTCTACTAGAATGTAAGCTCCAGGGATTGTTTTTGGTTGGTTTTGCTCCCCACTTTATCCTTAGTTTTTAGAATAGAGCAATGCCTGGCACATAGAAGGGACTCACTAAATAATTCTTGAACAAGTGATAGCAAGTTAAAGATTAATATCTATGTAGAAAAAGAGGCCTTAGAAATTTGTAATTAAGAAGACAACTCAATGGAAAAAGAAGTAAAGGATAATATTCTAATGGCCAGTTGGTGTACTCAGTGTCCATTCTCTCCCTCTTCCTTCCTACTAAAGCTCTAATTGCATTCAGGGTGTCCTGGATCCAGTTGAAGAGCTTTCCCCTGAACCTGGAGTGTCCTCATGATGTTGTCTTGGCCAATGAGGTATAAACGTAGGTTGTTGTGTGGGCTTCTTGAAAAAAGTGCTTTTGCTTATTGCATTTCACCCTCTTCTCTGAGTAACTGGAACTCTACAGCCACCTGTGAGCCTGAGGATGCATTCACTTCCCAAGCAGTGATGAGGGGAAACTGAGCAGGTCAGGTCCTGGTGGTCTAGAGACCCACTGCACCAGGGCTGGATTGCTCACCTTTGCACTTATTTTCATTTATAGGAAAAATAAATCCTTGCTACAATACTCTTTTTTGGGCTTTCTGTTAAAGGCAGTCCAAGTTAATCCCTAACTAATACAAACATGAATAAATAATTCATAATAATTCATTAAAGAACATACCTAAATGAGGAATAAATATTTGACAAGAAGTTCTACCTCTTTAGTATTCATTAAACTGAAATTAAAGGAACAGAACACATCAATTTTTACTGATCACACTGGCAAAAAATTAAAGCAAAAAGAGCACAAGAGTAAGGGTTATGAAACCAGATAACCTGGGTTTAAATACCTGTTTTTTTTTTTTTTTTCCAGTGACAAACTGTATATCCTTGAGAAATTTCCTTAACCCCACTGAAGCTCTGTTTAAGAATGTGTGAGTACTGCCATTTAAATTCCTACTCAGAAGTTTCAAAATAAAGGGCATTATTATACATTTCTCTTCTTTTAAATATTTTTTTATGTGGACCATTTTAAAAGTCTTTATTGAATTTGTTACAGTACTGCTTCTGTTTTATGGTTTGCTTTTTTGCCAAGAGGCATGTGGGATCTTAGCTCCCCAGTCAGGGTTTGAACCTACAACCCTGCATTGGAAGGTGAAGTCTTAATCACTGGCCCATCCAGCTCTGATAAATTTGAGCTAACTGAGAAATCACCTGGTGATATCTTTGAAAAATAAAAACCTGAGTATAGAACCTCCAAACTAGCATCACCACTCAAAGAAATCTATTCCACAGGAATAAAAGACACGATGTGTAAGGATATGTGTACAAGGATAATTAGTTTGTAGTAGTGTTTGAGGAAGCAAGAAACAAGTAGCCTGTTCCCAACCCAATACCCAAACTGGAAATAAACTGAATGCCTATCACTAGAGAGGTATGGAAAAATTTCTGCTACATTTTTATGATGAAGTATTATGCAGCCATTAAAAATCAATTTGATGTACATCAGTTAACTTGAAGAAATTTCTGCTATGTACTATTGTGTGGGGATAAGAAAATTTCAGAATACCTGTATAATATGCATGTGTATCTTTGTAAGCAGTTACATGAATAGAAAGACTTATAAGAAGTATTCAGACCAGGTAGCATCAGCTACGACAGTGGTGACACTGTCGTTTTGGAGGGGTGGGAGAGGAAAGAAGAAAAGAACTACATTAAAACAAGATGGTCAAAAAGGAATGTGGTGCCATATGGGTAAAATTACAAATCTGAGCAGGCTCAGCCATTTAAACAAGCAAGGAAGGGTGTTTCCAAAATGTTATTGGTGGCCAAGTCAGAGGTGTGGGTTTTCAGGTCACTTTTGCCTCCCCCCCCTTTTTTTTTCTTTTATTTGTGGTCTGTTTTATACAATAAAAAAAGTTTTATCAATGAAAAAATTAAAACCAAAAGAGAATGGGACATCAGGTAGGAGAGACAGAGAGAGAGAAAAAGCTTATGTAGACTTTTTTAAAGAGAGATTTGGCTATAAAAGCGACAGAAGTGACGTGGAAGCTAGAGTCAAACTCAGGTGTCAGTGAAAGTTTGTTTAACATGGAGTTGTCAGCATGAATTTGATGCTCAGGGTAATGACTTTGTAGAGGGGGAGAATTTGCAGATTCAGATGAAGAGGAAATAACTGAAAGAGAGACGTACTGGAAAAGGTAAGAAGGTATGAGAGTGTGGAATCCCTGACCTTTGGCAAGAGGAAGGACACATCCTTACTCATGAGGATCTGGAAACAGTAGTGGAGTGGGGAGAGAAAAGGAAAGGGAGAAGGAAGAGACAGGAAGAATTGGAGTTGGAAAGATGGGGGCATTCCCAGCTGATGGCTTCTATCCTCTTATGACATTTGAGGAGTCTATAACTTGTTGGAAGTGGCCCCGAAGGAAATACGATGAAAGTTTCAGTGATCAGAGGGATGAGAGAGGGAAACATAGAATTATCCGACAGAGAGTAATGTGTGTGTCCTTTGTTTTCTGGACTCTGCCTTCATGTTCTGGCCATGCTGGACCAACAAACATTATCATGATCTACTCCAAGCATTGGGAAGAGTGACTCCATTTTGGATGTAAGCTAAAGCAAGAATGCTTCTATTGTGCAGAAATGTGGACACCATGGATATATATATATATATAGGAAGCGCCTATATAATACTATTTAGCACCAACATGGGCTTCCCTAGTACCAGCTGGTAAAGAATTTACCTGCAATGCAGGAGACTGCGGTTTGATTCATAGGTGGGGAACATCCCCTGGAGTGTATAGGCTACCCACTCCAGTATTCTTGGGTTCCCTGGTGGCTCAGATAGTAAAGAATCTGCCTGCAATACTGGAGACCTGGGTTTGATCCTTGGATTGGGAAGATTCCCTGGCAACTCACTCCAGTATTCTTGCCTGGACAGAGGAGCCTGGTGGGCTACAGTCTCTGGGGTCACAAAGAGTTGTACATTACTGAGTGACTCAGCACAGCACAGCACCAACATACTATGGTATGTGCTACAATAGAAGCAGTCAAGAAATAGAAGCAAGCATGGCTGCTGTTACAGGGGGAAGACGCCAACCCACAACTAAAAAATATTTATTGAACACCTTTTTTATATGTAGAGTTGTGGGAAATAAAAACATTTAAGATACAGAACTTCTCATCAAAAATCACATGAGGGGGACTGCCTGGCACTCGAGTGGTTAGGGCTTTATGCTTACACTGCAGGGGGCACAGGTTATCCCAGTTCTGGGAACTAAAATCTGGCATGTTGTGCAATATGGCACCCCCAAAATCACTTGAGAACACACTACTATACATAAAATAGATAAACCAAAAGGTATAGCACAGGGAAATACATTCAAAACCTGATAATAACGTATACTATAACTTATAATAACTTATTATATAACATAATAACCTGTAATGTAAAAGAAAGAATATGTATATGTATATCTATAATAATTGAATCACTTTGCTATATACCCTAATCATTGTAAATAACTATACTTTAATAAAAAAAAATAACAAAAAGTCACAAGACAATTAGAAAATAATCAGGTGGGAAAAGAACTTGACTCATATGTGATCACTTTTTTCATCATGATTCTGATTTCATGAGGGAAGCAGTAATAGTACAAGTCTAGGGGAAGAGTAGTTAAAAGAAATCTGTGATCCAGCTTTATCCTGGAACATAAGACAGTTGGAGAGTTTGCATCTTTGTTCCCTGTGCTTTGATGATTCTCATTCCCCTTAGTTATAAATACGTAGATCTGATAATGTGTACTCCGCCAAAGAAAGCCAGATATTTTTCTTTCTAATAATTGTCTGCCACGTTCTGCTAATTCCAATTTTTCTTTTGTCTCTTCACACTGTAGCATACCCAAAGTGCCTTCTATGTTATTACACAAATTTTATTCTCTCTCTGTTAAGTATGTGTGCTTTTGCTCTAGCTGCCCAACCCAGGAACGTGCTAGTATCATCTCTCCTAGTAGATGGTTCTCTAAACATAGAAAACTCTTCATTTTCAGCTTCCCAGAGACTCTAACAAGGGTCTATTCTGTTTTCTGAACCTTTCTGGGTTGTAACAATGTGCACCATATGGCCTCAACAAACACTTCTTAGCGATGCCTAATTTTTTTTGCAGCCAGCTTTCCCTCTTGAATGTATGTACTTGATGTGATTTTGCATATGCTTCTTTTCTATAACGATCCAGATTCTTTGCTCTTCTGTTATATTCTTTCACCATTGCTTCAAGGTCTTTAGTGTAAGCAAAAGATGACGCTGTCATCTACATATTTGAGGTGTCTCTGGTCCTTGAGTCCTTTTTCTTTATCTGTAGAAACCTTGAAAGTTTTCTCAAGGCAGGAGGTGAAGAGTCTTAGTGAGATACCACCTATTAATTCTACACTACAAACTGACCTTTACCACCCAATTTTCGAGTTAAATGTGACTGTATCATTTGTGAAAATATGTTTGGGGCACTTACCATGTGGATCTTCTATTGCTTCATTTGCAGGGCTTCCAACAAAGCATCAGTTTCCATTAAGTCAAATTTTTTTTCGAGTCCCACGAAAGTCATGCAAAGCAACTTGTTTGTTGTCTGTTGTTCAGCCTGCTCTGCAGTTTGAAAGGAAATAAAAACTAATGCCCACTTTAACCACCTATATATTCTGGGTTACATCAGTTGTTACATGCTATTTATTATCTATAAAAGAGGTGTATCTCAAATTGAACTTCTGGGCCACAGATAGTATTAATCACATGATTATTTAAGAAGCAACAGTCATAGATGAATAAATGTCGACTAAGGGAATTGCCATACTTTCACATTGATTCAGCCAATATTGTCACCCAGTTCAAAGTAGAAGCATGACAAAAGAGGAAATAATAAATAGAAGCTATGTAAATATCAGAAACTCTATACAGACATGAAATACAGACACTATTATATCGAGGAAGACTGCACACACCATCTCAGACATATGAGCTCAGAATTTCCCTCTGGGTCAGAGGATCTGCTCTGAGCTGCCTTTACCATACCTTGTGTTCCCTCCCTCCCCTTCTTTCTCTCCTTCCTCCCTTCCTTCTCTCCTTCCTACCCATCTCCCACTTTGCCTTTTTTTCTTCCTTCCTTATTGCCTTCCTCTCATTTTGGTAAGGATTTTATGACAAAAATCTGTGTATGGATGGTTCAAAATGGAATATTATAGGCAGAGGCTGTAGAAAGAATCATTGTTATCTATGGCTGTGTAACACATTACTCCAAAACAGCAGGTTAAAACAACAAATATTTGTTACCTCATTGTTTCTATGGATTAACAATCTGAGTGCAGTTTAACTGGAAGTTTTGACTCAGTTCTCTCGGGAGATTGTGGTCAACTGGGGTTGGGGCTCAGCTAGCCAAGGACAAGGGCAGAATCCGCTTTCAGGTTCACTTAGCTGGTGATTGGCAGATTTTAGTTCCTTACTACATGAACCACTCTACAGGGCGACCTCATGATGTGGCAACTGGTTTCCCTACTGTGAGTGCTCCAGGAAAGAGTGAGAAAACCCCAAATGGAAGACACAGTCTTTATCTAACCTAATATCAGAAGTGACAACCTTTCAGTTCCACCATATTCTACTCATTACAAGTGAGTCAGACAGTCCTGATCGCACTCAAGGACAGGTCGCATAATGTCAGGGGTTGGAGGCTATTTAGGTCTATTTAGAGGTTTTGACAATGGCACCCCACTCCAGTACTCTTGCCTGGAAAATCCCATGGACGGAGGAGCCTGGTAGGCTGCAGTCCGTGGGGTTGCTAAGAGTTGGATACGACTAAGCGTCGTCACTTTCACTTTTCACTTTCGTGCACACAGAATCGGACACGAATGAAGTGACTTAGCAGCAGCAGCAGCAGCAGCAGCAGCAGAGGCTTTGACCCGGAGAAGGCAATGGCAACCCACTCCAGCACTCTTGCCTGGAGAATCCCATGGACAGAGGAGCCTGGTAGGCTACAGTCCATCGGGTCGCTAAGAGTCAGACACAACCGAACGACTTCACTTTCACTTTTCAGTTTCATGCACTGGAGAAGGAAATGGCAACCCACTCCAGCGTTCTTGCCTGGAGAATCCCAGGGATGGGGAGCCTGGTGGGCTGCCGTCTATGGGGTCGCACAGAGTTGGACACAACTGAAACACCTTCTATAAAGATGCTCAAAAAGTTTTTTAATTAGATTAAGTGCATATTCTGTCCCTTTAATTCTGCCAATATTTTTTTCCTGCAGTCATAGTGGTTTAACACAGTGAAACCAGACCTTCTACCACATAATATTCTAACTTTCCATGAACTTTTTTAGATCAAGGTAGGACATACCTTGAAGTAAATAAATAAAACAGATTCACTGTGTGTATCTTTGGTTTTAACTCCTTGGACAATACTTATTTCCCTATAATCTCAGGGACACAGGATAATGATTCTTTTTAGAACATTTTTTGTTAACCCAAAATACATAATTGCTATTTTTTCTGATAGACGATAGAGGTTGAATATTAGTGAACAAGAAATAAACTATAAAGATGCTGCTCCAAACAGATACAAATAAGGGCGAGAATTAACAGAGGAGCCTGGCAGGCTACAGGCCATGGGGTCACAAGGAGTTGTACATGACTGAGTGACTAAACAATAACAATAATATTTTCTATAACAGGTTTCTCTGAATCCATTTTTTTTCAATGCAAGAATTATTCCAAATCTATACTTTGGAGAGTGAAAGCCTTGAGGGGCTGGTACATGATGTTGAGCTTGATTATGTATATAATAGGATAAAAATTAATGGAATTCAAATATGTAACCAGGAGAGAAACAGCATCCAATTATTTATTTTCAATGTTTTAAAGTAAAAAGAGAAAGTAGCAGCTAAACAAAAACTAAGCTATTCATTGTATTGTAAGTAAGTATGCATGCTAAAGAGCCTCGTTAGATGTTGCATTTAGAAATTGCTTAGAGGTTGAATCCATTAAAATTTTTCATAGTTCAGTTAGTAGCTTCCCTGGTGGCTCAGATGGTCAAGCGTCTGCCTGCAATGCCAGAGACCCGGCTTTGATCCCTGGGTTGGGAAGATCCCCTGGAGAAGGAAATGGCACCCCACTCCAGTACTCTTGCCTGGAAAATTCCATGGATGTAAGAGCCTGGTAGGCTACAGTCCATGGGGTCGCAAAGAGTCTGACAGGACTGAGACTTCACTTTCACTTTCAATTAGTGTTTTTTGAGAAGGGAGTTCCGGTGAAAAATCAAACAAGAGATTTGCCTAGGTATTCAAGAAAACATGGGATCAACTTTTAAAATAACTCATTTCACTAAAATGTAAAGTATAAATTTCCCATTTGGAGTCAGTTTCTACCAGCTGTCTTTTAAGTATTTATGATTATAGCATCAAGAAAGCTAAAAATGAATAAAGTAGCATGATTCACTTTCTATAAGTTATTTCAAAGATTATAGACTTTCATCTGAGATTTGTGCTAGGAACACATTTTACTTTTGATCATTATGAATATGTTCAGACTTACAATTAAAATTTTGAAAAATGCTGATATATGAAAGAAGAAAATAAGGTTATAATGCTCTGTATTTTTTTAGCAATAGGAAAATCACATCATTAACTATTCTCATTTATACAAAATGCACTCTAAAGTTCTACACTTAGAATCATTCCAATACTATTTCAGATCAGTGTACTCAGTATCATTCAAGTGTTCAGATAGCCTCTATTGGTGACCTGGAAATCTAAAGAAGTTGAAGAAAGAAGGATGCTTAAAACATTTCAAAGAGACATGTGTAGCAGATTAATGCTAAATAAAACTTACAGAAAGTAATTATCAATATAGAAAGTTAAGAGAAAGAAAAGGAGAAAAATATTTAAATGAGGCACCTGCTGTCAGTCCTAAGCCATGATATCAAATGATGAAGTATGTTTACAATCTTTCACTCATCAATTGAAAAGAATGGCTGCTCCTTCATCCTTCCTCTGCGAGACTTCACTGTGGTGCCACAAAGTGTCTTTCCTCTCAGAATGCACTCACCTTGTGTACCATTCCTTCAGGAATCATTGCAGAATTTGGTTGGACACTGTGGATGTTGATCAATTTATTCCACTCTATTAGCAATGCAGAGAAGTTAAAATACTTATCCTTTAAAGAGATGTTTTGGAAAGGATGCATAGGCTAGAACCTTCTAATCCTGTGACAGTAAGCATCGAGGAAGACTTTCTTCACCTTTCTGGCAAACGAGCCTGAGTTACTTGAGACCTCATTGTCTCATATGAAGTGAAGTGAAGAAAAAAGTCGTTCAGTCATGTCCAATTTCTTTGAGATGGCATAGACTGTCACCCGCCAGTCTACTCTGTCCATGGAATTCTCCAGGCAAGAATGCTGGAGAGAGTTGCCATTTCCTTCTCCACACAGCACGACTGAGAGACAGTAAAGTATCAGGTTTTAGAAAAATGAAATATTTTGAGTCCTTACATGAGAATCCTAAGGAGAGTTCTATTATTTTAGAAAAGTAAAATATAAGATGTATGGATAAAACATTGTTCCTTTTCATCAGTAGTCACTGATTCTATAAATGTTAGTAGAATCAGTATCAGATACTCCAGTGTTTTTGATCAGACTACTCTAAGTGAAAAAAATAACATAAATACAATCAAAATTGTGTTTAAAAATAGAATATGGACTCTTTCTGCATTTTGCATTGTTTTTCACTTGCATTTAATTTTTGAGTACCATAAACATTTGGTGGACTAAATATGCACAAGGGGCTTCCCAGGTGGCACTAGTGGTCAAGAACCTACCTGCCAGTGCAGGAGATATAAGAGATTCAGGTTGGATCCCTGGGTCAGGAAGATTGCCTGGAGGAAGGCCTGGAAACCACTCAAGTATTCTTGCCTGGAGAATCCCATGGACAGAGGAGCCTGGTGGGCTATAGTCTATAGGGTCACAAAGAGTCTTACATGATTGAAGTGACCTAGCACACATGCATGCACGTGAGTATGCACAACCAGGACTAGTCGTATTTTTGAAGAGAGACTGTTGTCATCTAAATTTTCAGGCCTGTATCAGAAATGTTAACATAGGTGAAAGATGTTATGTGCTGCAAATTGAGTTTGATTAATAAAGTCTTCCCCGCCAGCTAATGTTAAATTTTAAGCACTGGTATTTTTCTTTGTTTATATGTTTGGCTTTTGGTTAAAATCTGGAACTAAGATAGTGTAGAAACATCAGCCTTATTTCAGTTAATATTGTAGAAAGAGCAAGTTTTTCTTTAGTGTCCTTTGGGTTTACAAATTTTCATGTATTAGACATTTTAAGTATCAGATATAGATTGAATGATTTGACAAGGAATGATCTGTACTCATCTGAGGCTTTGTTCCAATGAGCCCAGATGGTTTGATAACGTGCTATTTTCCTGACACTTGGAGGCTATGAGGTTTGCCCTTGCAGCCTCTCTGCTGGAAGTTCGTGGCTGCACACAGCTGTTCCCTACAATCTTTACTGTCTCCCAGGTGCTACTGGAAAGTGATGATGTTTTGATACAAATCTTGGTTTGGCCTCCAAAATATAAAAAAAATTTCCAGTTATTGGTTGCTGTTAGGTATTCAAGAGTCTTCTATTGCTGCAGGGAGGGTAGTGAAATGTTGGATATGAGCACAGATTTTGGAGTCAGAGGTGTGGATCACTAGCTGTAAATTGATTAACTGCTCTGAGCCACAGTATTTTCATCTGTAAAGTGGAAATTTGGGATAATTATATGCATCTTATAGGGTTGCAGAGGGGAGTACATTTGGTGATGGATGAAAAAATGCTGAATCCACAGCTTAGTTTATTGTAGACACTCAATATTCCTTTTCCTCTCCTGGAGTCTGAGAGCCAGATTAACTCACTGTGAGCCCTTAGTTGGGTATCCTGTTCTCATGAGTCTTCTAGGCTTTGCTCTCCAGGGAGCAATATAGATAGCGTTGTAAATGCTTAGTAAATAGGGATAAACTAACACTGATCTCAAGACAAAATATGGAATAGATATATGTGTATACCATATATATATGAGAGACTTCATAACGTATGGCTTATGCAGTTATCGAGGCTGAGAAGTCTCATGATCTGCCATCTGCAATTTGGAGACCCAGAAAAGCTAGTGGTGTAGCTTCAAGGTTGGAAAGTTTAGGCAGTCTGAAGGCCTGTAAACCAGGATCCCCAAGGGCAGGAAAAGATAGATGTTACAGCTCAAAAAGTCAGGGAGAGAGCAAAAGAAAGAGAATGAGAGTGAGAATTCAACTTTCCTCTGCCTTTTTGTTCTATTCAGGCCCTTAGTAGATCGAATGATGCCCACCCACATTGGGGAGGATCATCTGCTTAATTCAGTTTGCCAATTCAAATAATATTCTCGTCCAGAAACACTCTCACAGACATATCCAGAATTAATGTTAAATTAGATATCTGGCTGGAGCTTCTCAGGTGGCTCAATGGTAAAGTATCCTCCTGTCAAGCAGGAGGTGAAGGTTCAATCCCTGGGTTGGGAAGATACACTGGAGAAGGAAATGGCAACTCACTCCAGTATTCTTGCCTGGGAAATCCCACGGACAGAGGAGCCTGCAGGCTACAGTCCATGGGGTCACGAAAGAGTCAGACATGACTTAGTGACTAAACCGCAGCAGAAGCAGCAGCTATCTGGTATCCCATGACCCAGTCAAGTTGACTCATAAAATTAACCATCAGTCTGCAAAGAGCAAATGTTGTATCAATTTACATTGTCACCAGCAGAGAATGAGAGTGCTATTTCCTAAAATGCTCACTGACACGGGATATTTTAAATAATTTAAAAATATATATAGTCATGACTGTGGCGAGAGGTACAAATTTTTTAGGCAAAAAAATATTGTATCTTGTTATTATGGCTAATATATGTGAAATATTTTGGTTTCTATTTTGTGAATTCACTATTAGTTTGGAAAAGATGTTTAATATCATTATTATATTGAAATATTTTAAACTATATCCCTAGAGGCTTCCCTGGTGGCTCAGACGGTAAAGAATCTATCTGCAATGCGGTGACCTGGCTTTGATTCCTGAGTGGGAAGATCCCCTGGTGGAGGGCATGGCAACCCACTGAAGTATTCTTGCCTGGAGAATCCCCATGGACATAGAAGCCTGGTGGGTTACAGTCCATGAGGTCACAAAGAGTCGGACACGAATGAATGACTAAGCACAGCACAGATTTCAAGGGGAAAATAGATACTGAGTTTTACTAAATATTTGTTTATTCTCTATTTAGATGTTTTCTCTCTCTTGATCTTATTTTTTAAAAGCACCTATAAATATTTGCTTATGCTTAATTTGTGTCTATTCAAACTGGAGTGCCACAGCCATAATCTAGTTCCTCAAGGGTCTTGTACAGTTGAGTTTTATGAAATGAAGTTTTTTACTTATCAAATTTCAGTTTCATTCTCTGAATATTCAAATACATTTGTCAACTGCTTTTAGAGAAGAGACTGTGAAAGGATGATGATAAATCTGGAAATATAATTCTGATTTTTTGAAACAGAAAATTGTGATACAAAGAGCAGGGGTCCAGGAGTTCCAACTCTAAACCCTGTAAGAATCACCAAGGGGTAGTAACAAAATACCCAAGCCTCAGGCCTGCCCCAGATTGACTAAGAATTTATAGAAGAGCTAAGATATTATTTTGTCAAATCTTCCCAGGTTATCTCATGGGCAATCAGGATTGAAAAACAGCTAAGGTAAGTGGATGCAGACTCAAAGACTAACTCTGCCCCTACTGAGCTGTGGCATCTCAGTCAAATTATCCAAAATGCCAGGGCCTTCAGAGAGATAAGATGAGGGTAAAGAGCTATTGAAATCTAAGCTCTCTACCTGTTCTACAAGAAACCAGGACTTCCATGACACATGACTGTCTACAGCCTGATGGCATCCGGAAGAAATGTTAACATTGCAGGTACACGTCTATGTATTTGATGGAGCATATTTGTGTGGTTTATATACAGAGTATATCATTTGAAATTAAAATAGAGGAAGTTTTAAGTGATTTCACTTCAGGGTCCTTGCTAAAGGCCGGGTAACGCTGCCAGTTCTTCTGTGAGAATTACAGATTAGCAAAGTGAGAATTGTAGCAGTTTGGCTGTAAAGATATTAAAAAGTCTAGTAAGTTTAAGTTATTTTCACTCCAGGAAAACTATAATCACTTGAAAGATCGAAGAACAAGAGTGAAATTTAAAATAAGAGTACATGTTCACAAATCGCTGGTAAAGGCACTGATGATTGTTTACCTGTTTTTCTTTATACTAATGGGCTAATATCTTTATATTAAAACCAATTTGCAGTAGCTACTATAAATTCTTTAACCTTATAAGATTTAAAAACTTCACTTGACAGACATTTTGGTGTAGGTGGTGTTGATGATTTCCCAATCATCTCATTTCATACCAAGAATAGCTTTTCTTTTATTGAGATATCAATGTATTATTGGACCTAAGTGTTAAAATGTCACTGAGTAACTTCTCTGTCTAGTTCTCAAGATCTGAGCAAATACAATATTCTAGAGTAATCTTTTGCATAGATATTCCAGAATTGAGAGTTTGCTGACCAAACAACTCAAAAAGAAACACATTATAACATTTCAAAGTAGAGCTTAAAAAAAGCCTAGCAGTTAGAAATGTCCATATGTCTGAATTTATGTGTTGATGTGAGTTGATGTAAGTTTGCATGGCCTTATTATTTAATCTTTGTAGATGTGCATCATTATTAAGTTTTTATGCAACAACTGTTCCTGTATTGACTCAACCAGTTCAAGAGGCGGAGATACTGTAAGTGGCAGGCACAGATTTCCTGATCCAACTCTTAAAGGGATGTTTGTGAGGGAAGAAACATGAAAGATGGAAGAACCCAGGTTTCTCATGAAATTTAAATTGTATAAATTCATATACTAAAATTCCTGCTTTTAGCTCCCCTGTTTTACCGGTATATTTTCTAAACTAGGGCAAGTCAGCTAAAATTCATAATTTATAAACAGTCTGTGGAAAAATTAGTGAATTATTTACAACACTTTTGAAAAATGTGTTTGTATCTTATACAAAAATTAGCTAGTCTGTTAATCACAGTGGTGCCACAAATATGCTGGAAATTAGGACTTGCAAAAGTGAGTTTTGAAAAAGAAAAAAAAAATCCTGTAACTCAATCTGAGATTGGAAAACCAAACTGATTCTGAATGGTCTATTTAAACAAGTGCCAATTATTGAATAATTCTCTGACCTAAACAGAAAGTTATTGTATATGGAAAGATTTTTTTCTCTTGGAGTGCTTATTCCAGATGCCCTCTCAAATTGTTTTTAATTCTCTGTGGGCAGTAGATAACTAAACCTACAGAATGTAGTAATGGCAAGGAGGAAGCAATCACGTTGGCCACTTCTAGTTAAGAGTCATGGAAAAGGCATCTGTTATATATGAATTGCAGACTATAAGGACTTTGACAGTTCATAGACCAGACCTAATTTATTAAACTAAGTTTCTAATATAAACAGTAATTTGTTTCAGGCACTGACACTGCAGGTCTGGATTATGTGAACCAAATATAAAGAACTGTATTTCCCTTTTGGAAAGTGTGTGCCTTTGGAGCACTGAATGAAAATAATCTAATATGTCATAATAGTAAATCTGATGAACATGGCCCACCTTCCTGAGCACGGGGCTGATTCACACTCTCTCCTTTTTAAATTTTCCGGAGGTTATTTTAAAAGTACTGAGGTATGGTTTATAAACTTCAAAGCACACCTGTGTGTTATATTCCAATGGGTGAGAAAATAGTGAGCCTACTTAGAGAGGTTCAAACTTTGCTGCACTTTAAATTTGAGATGTAGTTCGGTTTGATTGCCAAAAGTATTCTCACTACAAAATCAACTGATCAGAAAAACATAAAGATTTCTTTCAACTATTTTGGGTTATTTTGCAGACAATATTTGATGGAATAAGAATCCTGAAATTTACATATAAAAAAGTCTGGTTGCTTGAAAAAGATTATGGACTAAATAAAGCTTTATTTCAAGACTTTTGAAGATATGCTTCAAATAGGTCAAATAACATGTGGCTAGATTTTGAAGTGCTGTATTCTTTGTTTGTGAAAGCACTAACATGTATTCTCATACCCAACACCCCTTATTAAATTGTTTATATGCTGCCAATTCCTATGTAAGGCAAGAAAGAATCTACAAATTCTTATTTTTTTCTTATTTTAAAGGGCAGCATATTAGCTAGGATGATTTTGGCTGCAAGTAACAAACTCATTTTTAAATATGGTTAAAACATAAAGGGCATTTTATTATCTTATAAGAAATAAATTGGATGGAACCTCCGTGACTGGTTCAATTCAGTGACTTTCTTCTCGTGTCACACTAAACGTTGCCCAAAATAAGAGAGGGTGAGTTTCTGTGATGTTTCCCTACGTAGGGAAGAAGAAAACTTTTCCTGTAATCTTAAGTCAGACTCACAGGTCTGTGGCTGGATCTGCAGCCACACCTGTGCTGACCATAGACAGAAGAATGGAATTATCCTGATGGACTAATCACCATTCTACTACCAACCGTGAATGATAAGGTTATTGATACCTAACAAAATCGGGGTACATTCAACAAGGAAGTGGGGGAAATTTGCCATTAGGTAGCTAAGGAGTACTGTCTGCCAAAGGTAGGAATAGGAAATAGAATTAGTTTAGTTCTGATATTTGAACAATAGATGGTCCTCATGAAAGTCTGTGCAATATAGCCATGAATCTGGAAAGAACTGCTTTTGAATTTTTCTGTGACATATTCTAGATAATGTAAATAGAAATCTTTGTAGTATAATACATATAATCATAAAGTGAAATTCCAGGAGAGGCAGTGTGATGTAATTAGACTGAAATATTTAGAGCATTTTGGTTGAACTGACTCTGCAGTTGATCCTGAATAAGATTAGTTTTTTCAGGCTGTTTTGATTTATGCACCCTAGAACTGACACATTTTTGACTGAATACAAGTAACCAATAGGTTGTTTTCATGTTTCAGAAAACCATCTGATTTTTTCCTCCTACCTAATCACTTCCTTGTCAGGGGTAATGTTAACTTTGTGTGGGCAAAATGACAGAGTGATGGGAGAGGGAGATAAAGAGGGAGAAAGGGAAGGGAAGAGAGTGTAAGCAATGTCGGAGGATCCAGGTGCTGGGCACAGTGAGTCATTCAAGGTTCCTTTATTTTACTATATTGGGTGGTAGATATTTTTGTGCTTGCTTGTAACACGTCAATTTAAATAACTTTCCTTTTAAAAAAAATGTTAGGTTCAAGGTACAACTTGAACTCAATATAATACATCTGAGACTTCTCTGGTAGTCCATTGGTTAAGATTTCACCTTCCAATCAGGGGCTGCAGGTTTGATCGCTGATTGGGGAGCTAGGATCCCACATGCCTCACGGCCAAAACACCGAAAAACATAAAACAGAAGCAATATTGTAAGAAGTTCAATAAAGACTTTAAAAAATCCACATTAAAAAATCTTAAAAAATATATATAAAACATCTGATGTGTTTTAAAAATTAATTTATTTTTTTTCCTTAGGAAGTGTCTCTCCTTACAGATAATGACAGTGATCTATTGGTTAATCGCTACAACACCTTAGGGTCTCGAAACAATAGCTTAACAGAATTATCACCTTCAGGCAATAAATGTTGACCTACTAGAACTACAAGGAGCAATACTAATACTAGCTGTTTCTTTCTACAGCACAGAAATTATATGGCTTTCATCTTGGAAATTATTTTTAAAAGGGTAAGAGAGATATAGACAGAGAAAAGAGAAAAAAACTGCTCTAATCAAAGACATACACTAATTTAGGGAACAACTTTAAACAGAGAGATGATATCTAGAAAATAGCTTCAGCTGTTTTCCCCAACTATACTAGAAATAGCACTGGTCTGTCTGTTAGGTTTAGAGTAGGGACTCACCTGGCCATTGATCTGATTCTGCCCACAAATATGCTGTGTCCATGAGGGATGGCGCACAAAGCAAGGAAACTGGGAAACACACAAACAAACAACAACAAAAACAAACCCAGTCTCACTTTACAGCTGCACAGGTTTTTGGGTTTAGATGTGCATGTATACATATGCAGGCAATTACTTGGGAAAGGCACATTACTTATACATAGGTTTGTAGTTCTTAAGATTAAAATTTGCTTTGGTTGAGGTTATTACTGCTTTTTGTTTGTAAGAACTTGTTTGTTTCTTTAAAGTGTAACTTTAAATATTGTCTTCGGATTGAAAAACTTTGGCATAATAGCATCCATCTAGAGAAAAGTTAATCTCGGGTTTAAATCAGTCAGGAGCTCACACTAAAATAAGCTCATGTAAAATACCAATTTATTCAGATGCCTGTCTGTCTCCCACTCCCCACCCCCCAATATTCTTCTTCCCTCGTAATAGCATTATAAGAGAAATTTGTTTAGAAAAAAGCACTTTACTTGGAGTCAGGGCACTTGAATTCTTGTTCTGCCATCTCCCTAGTTTTTACTTCCATTCATGCTTTATTTATTCATGATCCACACTGATGCCATTTTGGACCCGAGACAGCCTGTTTCCGTTTCCTCATCTGTAGCAATAAGACTGATTCTTAGAAGCTCAGATTCCTGTTTATGGACTAATGATCTTTGTTTTGCATGCTATGCTTAGAATCAGGAGAAATTTTAGCATTTCAATGGAAGAATTTCAATTACAGGTTCGTTCTTACTGCTAAGCAGCTACAAGGATGTTCAGTTGGTGAAATGAGGGGCACCTGTCCTGAGTGTGACTTTTCTAATTAGTAAAACAGCTCATTTCAAATATAGATTTTCTAAAATCTCATTTCAAATATAGGTTTGCTAAAACCAAGTAATTGCAGATGTAGAATTCCACCTGCAAAAAATTCTAAATTTGAAAATTTTCTGTGTATTTGTTTAGCAGTGAATTTGGTTGAAAAGAAAGTACATTCTCTAAATTCACTATGGTGTTCTTATTAGAATGCTTTTAATTGAGCTTCTTTTTGCTTCTGTGTTATTTCTGGATTCAGCATAAAACCGTCAAAGGAATTAAAAAAGTCTGGTGTTTGCATTGCTTGTTTTCCTTGAGAGAGCCAAAAACAAGATGAATTTTTAGGGTTATACAAGTTGTGCATTTAAGTTAAATAAACCTTTAATGTACAAACTTTTGAAGGCATCCATTTAAATCGATATTTAAAAAAATTCCACTTCTTAGTTTGAAGACATTATTATTTTAAAATAAGGGAATTAAGATAATTCTGATATATCTTTAAGCACATGATTCCTTTATTTTTTCA
>SJYQ01001910.1:72938-88463 GCA_006410935.1 Redunca redunca | reverse complement strand
AACAAAATGAGTAATCATTATTGCCCATTAGTTGCTGCTTGGAACATGGAATCTAGTCAAACACAATGTGACTTTTATTTGTGATTGTTTTTTAATTTTAATTGATTATTAACTTTTTGATAGAGCATAAAAAACAGATGCAAATGATAAGGAAGGCTGATCAATTATGTTTAAAAACTTTGGGGTCAATCACATCAAAAAAGACACTCAATTTACAAATTCTAAACTAGAATAAAGAATCATTCCAAGTATTGATGAGATTACATATGATTTCTAAAATTCTGGAAATTTATCTTCAATAAAATTTCTGCTAATTTTTACTTTTGTTTATACCTTATTTGGGATAATTGGTGTGTTTCTAATTTATTCTCACAATAAACTATTTTTCCTTAAATCTGTTGAATTATCTTAATAGCTATATATTTTCTTACCAATGATTATATTTTATCAAATAGAAAAGTAGCTAAATATCAGTATGTGGAGCTTAATGAAGTACCCTAAGTGTGGCAGGATTGCTATTAGACTAATAGTCACCTCATAGTCTCAAGGAGCAGAAAATGATATTAGTTCACCACTTATGGCTTGGCTTTTAAATCTTGGTAGTGGAATACCTGGAGAAGGCAATGGCAACCCACTCCAGTACTCTTGCCTGGAAAATCCCATAGATGGAGGAGCCTGGTAGGCTGTAGTCCATGGGGTCACGAAGAGTCGGACACTTACTGAGCGACTTCACTTTCACTTTTCACTTTCATGCATTGGAGAAGGAAATGGCAAACCACTCCAGTGTTCTTGCCTGGAGAATCCCAGGGACGGCAGAGCCTGGTGGGCTGCCATCTGTGGGGTCGCACAGAGTCGGACACGACTGAAGCAACTTAGCAGCAGCAGCAGCAGCAGCAGCAGTGGAATACCAGATTCTGTTGTGGATTTCAGTACTTCAGTCTGTCTCTACCTAACTTGATCTTTAAGATTAATAGCTAGCAAAGCTCAGTAGTTACTTTGGGTCCCTGAGAGAGGACCTGGCAAAATCAGGCCTTGTTTTTTAGTGCCTTCCCCAACCAACTCCTGTGCTACCTGGGCTTGTCCATCCTGTGCCCCTGGGGTGCTGAGAGGTTGTTTCTAACTCATTCTTACAATGAATCTCTCCCCTACCCCATGCATTGTGCTTCCTGAACTCTGGGCATACTATACTGGGAGATGACCTAGGTAAATGGTGGTTATAGGGGTGAGAGTGGGTAGGGAACTGATTACACTTACTTCTTCGCAACAAACTGATTATCTTTCTAAATTTGAATATTATTTCCAGAAATAGCTTATAAAACAGGGCTTCCTTTGTAGCTCAGCTGGTAAAGAATCCTCAAGCAATGCAGGAGATCTGGGTTTGATTCCTGGGTTGTGAAGATCCCTTTGAGAAGGGATAGGCTACCCATTCCACTATCCTGGCCTGGAGAATTCCATGGACTGTATCGTCCATATTATTTCTGGAGATAGCTTATAAAATGACACTAGTTTATGTATGTTATAGAGATCAGAATAGTAAAAATAAAGAAAATATGGTACCATGGTCTGAATATTTCTATGTATTCAAGATCCATATGCTGAAGTCCTAACCCTGAAGGTGATTGTTTAAGAGGTGTGTGTGTGCTAAGTTGCTTCAGCCATGTTTGACTCTTTGTGACCCTATGGACTGTAGCCAGTCAGGCTCCTCTGTCCATGGGATTCTCCAGGCAAGAATACTGGAGCGGGTTGCCATGCCCTCCTCCAGAGGATCTTCCTGACCCAGGGATCAAATCCGTGTCTCTTATGTCTCCTGGATTGGCAGCTGGGTTCTTTACCACTAGCGCCACTTGGAAATCCCCTGTTTTGGGAGGTAAGGTCTTTGAAAGGTGATTTGATCATGAGGCCAGATCCCTCATGATTAGGGTTAGTGGCTATATAGTAGAAACCCCAGAGAGCTAGCTGTCCCTTCTATTATGTGAGGACACTGGGAAAATGTGAGGTCTATGAACTGGGAAGTAGGTCCATACCTGATATGTGCCTGTACCATGATCTTGAACTTTATAGCCATAAGAATTGTGAGAAATAAATGCTTATTGTTGATAAATCACTCAGTTTATATTTTTGTTATAGCAGCTCAAATGGACTCAGACTTATGGTAAACTATTTTGACTCTAATTCTTTAAAAAATTTTCATAGGCATTTATATTTTGCAAATGGTGCTCTCTTTGAAACTTCTGACAACCTATGTGGAATTTATCTTCTGGAAAGAAAAGTAGAATAGAAATGTGACCTTTCAAAATTAACAACAATAGCAAAATGATTTCTGGATTGAAATGAATGCTGGGTTTCTAGATACCTGTTTTGATGGTTCCAAAGCAGAGAAGAGAGGCTTAACTTTTTCCACTGCATTAACTATAGGGAAAAGGAGAGGAGTACGAAATAACAGGGCTATAACATAATATGATATAGACTAATATCTACTTTTTGATAATGGATTTTTCTAGACCTTTTTTTCCCAGAACACTGTAAATATGGCCACTCAGATTAACAGGGGTGCAATAGTGTCCATATGCTTAACCCAGCCTCCCTTATGCTCTCAGTGTCTATGTATCCAGTACACCTATAGTTCAGGGTCAGCAAGCTTTAGTGCACTCATAGGCCCAAGAAATCAATCTAAATGAGCCAAATGTGTTGAGTGCAAGCTGTAACCACATGGGGAACTGAGCTCCTTCTCAGCGGGGTATCAGTGACAGCTTTTTGTTGCCAAGTGGGAATGCAATTTTTGAGAGAAACCACAAGTTTGGATTTTATGGAAAAATACGGACTTTTCAATGTGAAATATAACAATTTTTAAGTGTTGACAATTGAGTACAATCTAGAAAAAAGAAAAAATGAACCCACCTACCAGTTAGATGGAAGTAATGAGTTTGGTAATTGAGATGTAGTCTGGCTGCTAAAAATGCTAACAATGATGGTGACCAGTCAGTTGACCAATATTTTTTAGATTTTCAATACCTAGAGTTAACAATACTAGTTTTTTTTTTTTAATATTCTAGTACATGTTTTTAATGCATTGAAATATCAATGTTTTGTTAGAATAATACCATTATTTTGGCATTACAAATCTGAAACTTGAGTCATTTGTATTTTAAGGAATATACAACACTAAATATTTTAAATAAGTTTACAAAGTGGTTTTCTGTACTTGCATAGCCTTCAGAAGGAGGAAGAAATATAATAATTAACAAAACAAAAATTTCTTTTGCAACAAAAATGTACACAGTCATAGTTTACTTTGTAGATTTATAAACCACTGGAATATGTGACCATATTAAAATTACACAAATAACTACATCAGAATCTCTAATATGAAAAATGATGATTATAAAGTTAAAATGGAAATGTTTTTTTTTTTTTAAATTAAATTATATTTTGCTGCTAATACAATGACTACAGTGGTAGAATAGGTGTTTTAATATTAAATGAAATAGTGATTTATGGCACTGCTATTTGCTCTGTATTATAACCAACATATATGCTGAACAAATTGTGGCTAATTTGAATGAATGGATACATCATGTACAAGTGAGGTTTAATAGGAAAATGTTACTAGTATGATTTTTTCCCTTGTCTTTTCCTTCTAGTGATTATAAATAAATATATTTATATGTGTATATATATATATATATATATACACACATACATACACACTTCTTAAATGAACTCACATACTTTCACCTAAGTGGCCTATTCTAGATAAATATTCTAGTTAGCTTCCTAAACCTTGCATGAAATTTTTCAATTTCTATTTCCCTAGACAGACACATTTCCCCAACATCTACTATCTGAATAATTGAAATACATCTGAAGTATATTTTTGTATGTATGTGCTTTGAATATCCAGCAATCCATTTTCTCTTTGTAATTCACATAAAATATTGTCATTTTTCCTGAAGCTTTCACTAGGTATTTCAGGTTGTAAGAATAGTGAAAGTGTTAGTTGCTCAATCGTGCCCAACTCTTTGCAACCCCATGGATTATGTCCCACCAGGCTACTCTGTCCCCGGAATTTTCCAGGCAAGAATGACTGGAGCGAGTCATTCCCTTCTCCAGAGGATGTTGCTGACTCAGGGATCAAACCCAAGTCTCCCACATTGCAGGCAATTACTTTACTGTCTGAGCCACCAGGGAAGCCCCTGTGAAAACAGTACATGATACCGAACAGTACTAAGTTTCTTTGTGAAAATGAATTGTATAGGAGAAAACATAATACCAAAACAGTAGTAGTTATTAGGAAGAGAATGCAGTTCCATTTGTGGGGGGAAAGAGGGCTAAATCTTGGATCAGGCAGATTTAAGATTTTCTGATGCTCAGATTTTCTCAGGTGCTTAGCTGAGCTGCTCTGTACTTCATCTTTGAACTACAGAACTCACTCATGGCAGTTTTGACCAACTCTAGAGGTGAGTGTCAGCACATGGAAAAGCATGGAATGTTTGACATTTTTGAATAGACTCTAGTGCTTATGAATACTCCATTGTACTTTCACAGAGATTATTATATTTTATAATTTATGTATCTGCAATATGTTAGTTATTTTGCTTTAAAACATCAGCATTGTTTACAGCTAAAATAGAAAAAACTAAGGTCAAAATAAACAGCTCTTGTTAAGCAGCATATATAAAGCAAATATCACTGTGATTTTTTTTAAATGTGTAAATCTCAAAGGGTTGCCTCCAGATTTTCAGAGCAAAAAGTGATACTGAGCAAAAACTAGCAAACTGCAAAAAATGTAATCTAGCAATGTGTAAAAATTGCATTAAATTTAATAGAAGTCTTTCAATATTGACTAATACATCAGGCTAAACTCTCAATTAGCACTAAATATTTTATATATGCAAATGTAACACATCTGAGGCTAATTTGACATCAACATCACCAATAAGAAAACAGCCAACAGTTATAATTATTATGTTTAACACTTGCAGTGATATTATAGAAGTAACATTTTTCATCATAGGTTTTATTAATTCCCTTCTTTGATCTAATCCCCATTTACATTAAAATAATCATTTTTTATTACTGGGCAGTAGGGAAATAGACCGCCTATAAGTCACAGAGAGTTTATACCTACTGGTTGTAAGTCCATTTTAGTGCTGATATACATGGTCATTGGGTATATATGAAAGACACAAAAATACTACATATTGATGATAGTCTTCTCAGGGGAAAAGTAGGCCCCTGTCTTATAAAAGGCAGAGGTTAACGGTGGCTATTTTTACAGATAAATATAAAGATATTTCCATTTCCTCAAATGATCGTAAAATGTTCTATGAGAAAAGAGCCACTTTAAGAATATAAAATTACCTAGCTGTGTATGTCTAAACTATTGCTGAGCTGCTATGGGGAAAAATGTTCTGAGGTTTAGAGTTAAAATGAATTAATTTTTCTTTCTGACTCTGTCAGATGCTTAGTATGTGACCTTGGAAATGAAAAAGGCTGTGAGAATCCCAAGAGAAACACCCCAAGCACTGCTGGTTATGCTGCTGCTCTGAAATGTCATAGGAGGTATCTTCAGACAATTCAGGCCAAGATGAAGCCACACATCCCACTTGTAGATGAGCATGGAGTTGAGGAAAAACAGAACTCCTCTCCTCTCTAGTTGGTGTGGAGTCTTCTGCTTAGAGAGTACTGACCTGACATACAAAGTGTGGGCATTTATGAATTGTTGCCTTAATGATTATTTTCTTTTAGAAACTACCAGTGGAAAGTAGAATATTCTTAGATTGTCAATGTCAAAATGTTAAAGAGATCATTTAAGAGTTTCCTCTTTTTTTAAAATATACATTTATTTATTTTAATTGGAGGCTAATTACTTTACAATATTGTATTGGTTTTGCCATACATCAACATGAATCCACCACGGGTGTACACGTTTTCCCCATCCTGAACCCCCATTTCCACCTCCCTCCCCATACCATCCCTCTGGGTCATCCCAGTGCACCAGCCCCAAGCATCCTGTATCATGCATTGAACCTTGACTGGTGATTCATTTCATATATGATATTATATCTGTTTCAATGCCATTCTCCCAAATCATCCCACCCTCTCCCTCTCCCACAGAGTCCAAAAGGCTGTTCTGTACATCTGTGTCTCTTTTGCTGTCTCACATATATGGTCATCATTACCATCTTTCTATATTCCATATATATGTGTTAGTATACTGTATTGGTGTTTTTCTTTCTGGCTTACTTCACTCTGTATACTAGGCTCCAGTTTTATCCACCTCATTAGAACTGATTCAAATGTATTCTTTTTAATGGCTGAGTAGTACTCCATTGTGTATATGTACCACAGCTTTCTTATCCATTCATCTGCTGATGGACATCTAGGTTGTTTCCATGTCCTGGCTATTATAAACAGTGCTGCAATGAACATTGGGGTACATGTGTCTGTTTCAATTCTGGTTTCCTTGGTGTGTATGTCCAGTAGTGGGATTGCTGGGTCATAAGGCAGTTCTATTTCCAGGTTTTTAAGGAATCTCCACATTGTTCTCCATAGTGGCTGTACTAGTTTGCATTCCCACCAACAGTGTAAGAGGGTTCCCTTCTCTCCACACCCTCTCCAGCATTTATTCCTTGTAGACTTTTGGATCACAGCCATTCTGACGGGCGTGAAGTGGTACCTCATTGTGGTTTTGACTTGTATTTCTCTGATAATGGGTGATTTTGAGCATCTTTTCATGTGTTTGTTAGCCATCTGTGTCTTCCTTGGAGAAATATCTGTCTAGTTCTTTGGCCTGTTTTTTGATTGGGTCATTTATTTTTCTGGAATTGAACTGCAGGAGTTGCTTGTGTATTTTTGAGATTAGTTCTTTGTCAGTTGCTTCATTTGCTATTATTTTCTCCCATTCTGAAGGCTATACTTCAACATAATAAAAGCTATATATGACAAACCCACAGCAAACATTATCCTCAATGGTGAAAAATTGAAAGCATTTTCCCTAAAGACAAGGGTGCCCACTCTCACCACTACTATTCAACATAGTTTTGGAAGTTTGGGCCAAAGTTTGAGCAGAAACAGAAATAAAAGGAATCCAAATTGGAAAAGAAGAAGTAAAACTCTCACTGTTTGCAGATGACATTATCCTCTACATAGAAAACCCTAAAGACTCCACCAGAAAATTACTAGAGCTAATCAATGAATATAGTAAAGTTGCAGGATGTGAAATCAACACACAGAAATCCCTTGCATTCCTATACACTAATAATGAGAAAACAGAAAGAGAAATTAAGGAAACAATTCCATTCACCATTGCAATGAAAAAATTAAAATACTTAGGAATATATCTACCTAAAGAAACTAAAGACCTATATATAGAAAATTATAGAACACTGGTGAAAGAAATCAAAGAGGACACTAATAGATGGAGAAATATACCATGTTCATGGATTGGAAGAATCAATATAGTGAGAATGAGTATACTACCCAAAGCAATCTATAGATTCAATGCAATCCCTATCAAGCTCCCAACGGTATTTTCACAGAGCTAAAACAAATAATTTCACAATTTGTATGGAAATACAAAAAACCTCGAATAGCCAAAGCAATCTTGAGAAAGAAGAATGGAACTGGAGGACTCAACCTGCCTGACTTCAGGCTCTACTACAAAGCCACAGTCATCAAGACAGTATGGTACTGGCACAAAGACAGGAATATAGATTAATGGAACAAAATAGAAAGCCCAGAGATAAATCCATGCACCTATGGACACCTTATCTTTGACAAAGGAGGCAAGAATATACAATGGAGAAAAGACAATCTCTTTAACAAGTTGTGCTGGGAAAACTGGTCAACCACTTGTAAAAGAATGAAACTAGAACACTTTCTAACACCATACGCAAAAATAAACTCAAAATGGATTAAAGATCGAAACGTAAGACCAGAAACTATACAACTCCTAGAGGAGAACATAGGCAAAACACTCTCTGACATACATCACAGCAGGATCCTCTATGACCCACCTCCCAGAATATTGGAAATAAAAGCGAAAATAAACAAATGGGACCTAATTAAAATGAAAAGCTTCTGCACAATAAGAGTTTCCTCTTATGCACATGGAATTTGCTGTCCTACAAGGTAGAGGGTGGCAGGGAAGAACTTTTGAATGTAGTGTGAGCAATGGAATACTGAAGGGCACTAAACTATGATTCAGAAGCCCTTGGTTTTAGAGCCACCTCTTCTATTTATTTGCCCTTCGCTCTTCTTTGAGCCTTGTTTTCTTTTTTGATAAAAATAAGATTATGAATCCCTACTTTGCCTGTGTCATCACATTGCTATCAGGTTAAAGTGAAATATAGTATGTGAAAATTCTCTGAAGGCTTCTGAAATACTACACAGATATAAAGAATTATGATGAACAAATAATAGTCTTCTGCCAACCTTTCCAGGCATTTTCCCTCTCCTTTTAGAAAAAATTATATCCATTTAATTTGTGAATTTTTCTTTTAAAATAGTAAACCAATGAATTTTTTTGAACCTGATAATCCTTGGTGTCTGGTTGTATTCTGCTACTAGTAGACTAAGAGCTGGCCTGGCCAGTCAAGCATCAAGGTTATTATAAACCAGCTCTAGCTAGACCTAAAGATAAAGCATGAGGAAGTCCCTACCACAAGGGAAGGAAAAATTTCTGTCCCTTCCATCGTTAGAGGAATGTGGGAAGAATAAAGGAAGGTTGGGTAGGATAAGAAAATCATGTGATGAAGTCCTCATTACTCCTAGTTTTGAGCAAGCAGAGTGCTGAAAATCTACTTAGAAAGATGTGAGAAAATGATAGAACACCAGAATGAATGATTCAGTTTCCTAAGCATTCTTCTCAGTGCCATGTGCAATGTGGCTTTGACAACTAGAGTAACTCTGGCAGAAGGAGGAGTTGGGATGAGAGTTGAAGCTTCTCACATGGTGAACTTGCACATGGTCTCTAGGAGACTGAAATGTAATTGTGTGGTACCCTAGTGAGAGTTGGGCAGGGGCAGTAATCAGGGATCAGGAAGAGGCATGGTCAGCCGTTAGCACCAGTGGTTACTATCCTATGCTAAAAGGCCGACAGGAACTGGCACATTACCAAGGGTGCAGGAGTGACTGGGGGATCCTGCACAGACCCAAGAGGGGAAGAAAGTCTGCAGCCTGAATAGCATCTTTGGTTTTTCTTTGGTCACTGCCATGAGAACACATGACATCCTTGCTCTCAATATGGCTGCAATGGGAGATAGAAAACATACATGTTTACCTATTCATCCAAAAATATCTTCTGAAGAAGGCAATTTAAGAAAAGTTGGAGATAAGATTAATGGGCAAGTTTTTATTGTCTCCACTACCTTCTTGTCTCACCTCCATCTAACAGGGTAGAGGCTTATGAGGAAGATAAATCTGTTACACAAAAAAGAAATTGTATAGTTTAAGAAAATGTGTTTCTCTTCTATGTGCACATTTGTTTCACTCCCATGCCATTTCTTGAGGTTTTATCTTGTCAGTTGTTCCTGTTTCTTTTTCCCACAGGTGTTAAGACTATCATTCATGGCTACTTAACTATTTTTTAAAGAAAAGTTTTTCAAAGAAAGTTCAGATTTGCAATTAAAGTGAGAGGAAAGTATAGAGATTTGCCATATACCCACTGCTTCTATACATGCATAGCTTCCACCATTATTAACATCATTCACCACAAAAGTACATTTTCTATCAAGGATGATTGTATTTACACAACATAATCACCTATATTTTATATTAAGGGTCACTGGGTGCTATATATTCTATGGATGTGGACCAATGTATAATGACACATATTTATCCATATAACATCATATAGAATAGTTCACTGCCTTGAAAATCCTCTGTGCTCTGCCTATTCGTCCTTCCTGTCCATTGTGGTAACCACTGACCTTTTTATTGTCTACATAGTTTTGCCTTTTCCAGAGTGTAATATAGTTGGCATTTTATAGTACAGATCTTACTCTTAAATGAATGCTTACCTAGTCTTTATTATGTGCTATGTACTGTTCTAAATGCTTTCCAAGTGGTAATTAATTTAATCCTCATAATAGCCTATTGCATACTACTCTGGTGCCCATTTTTCAGGTGAGAAAACTAAACTGAGGCACAAAGAAGTGAGTTTTGTAAAAACAAAAACAGAAAATGTGGTTGTGCCAGCATTCCAACTCAGAAAATTTGGCCTCAGAATGCGGTATACCACATGACCTTTTCTTCATGCCTATTCAATCTCTTTAACTTTCTTAATCCCTTTACATTTAAAGCTCAAGGTAGATCAATATTAGTATTGGATAGTTTTGATTTGTACATACTCAGGAAATATTGAGTTCTTATTTGACCTCAAACATGCAGCCCTATGTTTGAGGGACTCAAGTAGTATATAATATTTGCCCCAATAGGCCAAATGTTGGTTAGTAGTTGATTGTCATAAAACTCACCTATTAAAAGCCACTTATTACATGCATTTTAATAAAAAATGCATGTAGAGTAAGTATGTGACTTTTAAGCACTTGTAAGTTTTTATTTGGTCATTTTACCAAGGTTTTGTTTTGATTTTCATTATTTACTTAGAATCTCTCCTGAGACACATGAAATACACTTTTTACGTTCCATAAAATTAACATGGAATTGCAACAGAAGGATATTTTCTCATAAGAAGAAAACTCCCTTGTGAAGAAATATACATGCTAAAAACAAAAATGTCAGGAAAGTTTGTACATTACCTTAACTCTGTGGTCATATGCATAATAATCTAAAATAATTTCTGTACATAATTATTTTTATCATATAGGATGCAAAATAATATCCAATTACTAAGAAGCTGAAAATATTTTTAGGAAGTAAACTTGTAAACTTGGTGCCTATTTAATCAACCAGAGTAAAGAAATATTTTGCTTACAAATGGGAAAAATAGAGGGCTATTTTGACAGAATAGTCTTGGTTCTTTTCCAAGACAAACTATTCAACATCACAGTAACCTATCTATACCTTAACCACTAATGCTGAAGAAAGTGAAGTTGAATGGTTCTATGAAGACCTACAAGACCTTCTAAAACTAACACCAAAAAAGATGTCCTTTTTATCATACAGGACTGGAAAGCAAAAGTGGGAAGTCAAGAGATAACTGGAGTAACAAGCAGGTTTGGCTTTGAAGTACAAAATGAAGCAGGGCAAAGGCTAACCGTTTTGCCAAAAGAATGTGCTAGTCATAGCAAACAATGCAGATAACATCATTCTACTGGCAGAAAGTGAAGAGGAACTAAACAGCCTCTTGGAGGTGAAAGAGGAGAATGATAAAGCTGCCTTTAGTTCAGTTCAGTCACTCAGTCGTGTCCAACTCTTTGTGACCGCATGAACCGCAGCACTCCAGGCCTCCCTGTCCATCACAAACTGCCAGAATCTACCCAAATCCATGTCCATTGAGTCGGTGATGCCATCCCACCATCTTATCCTCTGTCATCCCCTTCTCCTCCTGCCCTCAATCTTTCCCAGCTTCAGGGTCTTTTCAAATGAGTCAGCTCTTAGCATCAGGTGGCCAAAGTATTGGAGTTTCAGCTTCAACATCAGTCCTTCCAATGAATATTCAGGACTGATCTCCTTTAGGACTGGTTGGATCTCCTTGCAGTCCAAGGAACGCTCAAGTGTCTTCTCCAACACCACAGTTCAAAAGCATCAATTGTTTGGCGCTCAGCTTTCTTTACAGTCCAACTCTCACATCCATACATGACCACAGGAAAAACCATAGCCTTGACTAGATGGACCTTTGTTGCCAAAGTAATGTCTCTGCTTTTTAATATGCTGTCTAGGTTTGTCATAACTTTCCTTCCAAGGAGTAAGCGTCTTTTAATTTCATAGCTGCAGTAACCATCTACAGTGATTTTGGAGCCTCAAAATATAAAGTCTGACACTGTTTCCACTGTTTCCCCATCTATTTCCCTTGAAGTGATGGGACCGGATGCCATGATCTTATTTCTCTGAATGTTGAGTTTTAAGTCAACTTTTTCACTCTCTTCTTTCACTTTCATCAAGAGGCTCTTTAGTTCTTCACTTTCTGCCATAAGGGTGGTGTCATCTGCATATCTGAGGTTATTGATATTTCTCCCAGCAGTCTTGATTCCAGCTTGTGCTTCTTGCAGCCCAGCATTTCTTATGATGTACTCTTCATTTAAGTTGAATAAGCAAGGTGACAATATACAGCCTTGACATACTCCTTTTCCTATTTGGAACCAGTCTGTTGTTCCATGTCCAGTTCTAACTGTTGCTTCCTGACCTGCATACAGATTTCTCCAGAGGCAAGTCAGGTGGTCTGGTATACCCATCTCTTTCAGAATTTTCCACAGTTTCTTGTGATCCATACAGTCAAAGGCTTTGGTATAGTCAAAGCAGAAATAGATGTTTTTCTGGAACTCTCTTGCTTTTTCAACGATCCAGCGGATGTTGGCAATTTGATCTCTGGTTCCTCTGCCTTTTCTAAAACCAGCTTGAACATCTGGAAGTTCACGGTTCACGTATTGTTGAAGCCTGGCCTGGAGAATTTTGAGCATTAGTTTATTAGCATGTGAGATGAGTGAAACTGTGTAGTAGTTTGAACATTCTTTGGCAATTAGACATTAAAGTCAAATAAAGAATAATACAATTGTCTTGATATATGATACTTATTATTAAATTTAAATAAATTAAATGGATAGGGAGCCTGGTCTTTAAATATTATGGTTAAACAGTAGTTTCTTCTGTTTCACTTTATTGTAGCTCCTGTTAATTAGAAGGCATTACTTGGTTGCTAATCGCTAACAACAATAATTATCCCTTATACTAACAATAGGTGGATAAGCCTGAGAATGCAATTTTCCTCTTCAATTAGTGTTCCTGAGTATCAAAATCAAGTTTCAGTAGTCATTTAATAAAGGCTAAGTAATCCACATTAAATAGATTTAAAGTGACAAAATGTGGTATGATATTTCACCTTTTGAGGTGTATGATTGTAATAGAAAGACCTGGTGGTTTTAATAAGATCAGGACTGTTGGTGGTTAAATACCTCATTTTTGCAAAAGGGAGAAATTCTCCTAGATAGGAATAACAGACGGATTGTTCTGCATTTAAAGTAGTCTAAGACAGATGACAGAATTGACAGACATGCGCTTCATTGAGACCAGGCACTGTAGGATGAGATAATTGCTGGTCTTCGCATCCCTTCTGATGGAGGCTATGACAGAGGCTCTATAAACTCATGAATGAAATCACCGTGTCAAATAACCATGCCGCCAACCTCCCAGCAGGGCATTCCAGATCCAGTGCTTGTGTGCTCGTCAGTTGGAAGGATAAGCTGTTAAATGGAATCTGCTCTTTGAAGCAAAATCCTTTTTTCCTTTGCTTTTTCTAAAGTGTTAAAATGTTATAATATTTGACTCAAGTGAGAATTTAGTGTATGTTTTCATACATAAGTTTCAGAGTAGGATCTACAAGGATTCTGGTAAGGGCAAGACAGGGGTCTTACCTTCAATATGCTTGTATCACAAGGGAAAATAAGGTAAGTAAATTCTAACAATAAGTATTTCATTCATTCATTCATTCATTCAATAGTTATTTCAGGAGCCCCAGGATGTACTTGGTAGCACTCCGTTGGCCAGAAATTTAGTAGTTAAAGAAGATCAAGTTCTTGTTTGGAGCTTTAACTTTGTGGAGGCTTTGAGCATGGACTTCGATAAAGACAAAGAGCTGGAATGAATCAACGGGCAGAGAACTTGGAGCCGTCTGGGAGGGGCAGGACTATTCATTTGAGTTAAACCAAGGGAATGAAATACCACAATGGTCAAAGTGATGGGGAAATAATGTGCAACAGACATGGAAAAATAGGTTAGGACTATGTTGTTGAACTCCAGATTAAAGAATTTAATAGGCAATAAGTAGCCATTGAAGAATTTTGAGCAAAGTCACACACACAAAAAAACACTTTAGGAAGTTTATTTTGGCAATAGATATAACATAGATGGAAGTGGAGAAATCAAGGGTGAGGTGACCACATAAATAATTATTGCAATATTGGAAATGAGTGATCACCAGGCCTGATTTTGTGGAAGCAAAGTGAATGGATATAAAGATAAAAAGTTAGAGTCTATGGGATGTTTTTGATGATCTGAGACTTTGAAAATTCTTTGAATTAATGTTTGATGCCAATATTATGGGTAGTATTATTGCCCTTTATGTATTCAATAAATATTCTTAATTTCTTTATAACTCATTTCGATTGTTTGCAGCTATCTGTAGCATTTCCAATTCCTGCTCTTTATCTGATTGCTATCAGAGAGTTCTCCCTGTGAATCATTCTTCTTTGCAGTGTTTGTGTTTCAGCTTTACTCTATGTTTTGGAAACAGAATATACACTAAGATTTCTACCACTTAAAGACGTAATTAACCTTTATTATAAATTGCTCACTATTTTCTACTTTTTTTCCTAACTTTTTTCAGTGTAAACTTGTGACATTTAGCTCATTCCTGTGGCATGAGGGAAATTTTCCTGTGGATGTGAGAGGTGAGGAAGGTTCATGGAGTGGAGGAGTGGGAAGAGGGTGCAAGACTGCCAGGCTGCTCTGGAGGCATCTCGCAGTTTCACATAGGGATGGTGCATGCAGAAACATTTAACTGTCTCTTGGAGTGGCAAATTCTTGCTTTTTTTGTTTTTGTCTGTCTTTCCATCTTGTTCTTCTTTTGTTCTTTCTTCCCCTCCCTTCCTTCTTTCCCCATTCCTTCCTTCTTTAGTACACAACTAGAGGATAAGCATTTAGACATGAAAATAATTGCTCTAGTCCAAACACAGTCACATGTGTGGTTGCTCAGTCATGTCTGACTCTTTGTGACTCCATGCATTGTAACCCACCAGGCTCCTCTACCTGAACTTCAAATAGAGTAACAGACAAGTTTAATGAAGTTCAGGTGCCAGCAACAAAAGCAATTGCATTCACCACCATTCTTCTCTCTTGTATCTTTTGGTTTGCTTTCTTAAGGCTACAGATTCATAGAGTTCTCTACTACGTGTTTCAGTAGATAAACCATGAGCAGTTTTATTTACTCTTCTAGTGGACAGCAAGTATTTTTTGATCACAGATCCACTACAGGAAAAATGTTTAGAGTACTCGTTATCTGACCCCTCGATAAATGCATGTGTTTGTATTACTTAACTTTAAATAATAATATATTTTATATATGTAATATAATAAATATAATAACATAGTTCAGTTCAGTCGCTCAGTCGTGTCCGACTCTTTCCGACCCCATGAATCGCAGCACGCCAGGCCTCCCTGTCCATCACCATCTCCCGGAATTCACTCAGACTCACGTCCATCGTGTCCATGATGCCATCCAACCATCTCATCCTGGGTCGTCCCCTTCTCCTCCTGCCCCCAATCCCTCCCAGCATCAGAGTCTTTTCCAATGAGTCAACTCTTCGCATGAGGTGGCCAAAGTACTGGAGTTTCAGCTTCAGCATC
>SJYQ01001910.1:20172-69660 GCA_006410935.1 Redunca redunca | reverse complement strand
CCCGAATCCTCACACTTGACTGTTTTGTCTTCAGACAAAAAATAAGTTGCATAATGAGGTGTGTAACCATTAGTTTTATCAAGTAAATTATGTTTCATAGAGAATATAGACTTTATATTTTTGAATAAAGAAAAATTTTATGTGAAACTAAGTAAGCAAGCTATCTAAGTACACTAAACTATCTTACATTCAATATTTAACTGATTTTAAAACAAGCTAGTTTTTAGACTAAAGTTTTTAGACTGAAGCATTGCTACATCTTGATTACACTGCCCTAGTTCTAAAGGTATTTTATACCACTTCCCTGTCCATTAGGCAAAGACTATTGAATGCTCCATTACAAAGAATGAACATTTTTAACAGTTTTTCCTTAAATTAACATGACAGATACTACAGTGCACTGTTGTTAATCTTTTCCTAAAAGCTTAATGTTGCTATTTAGTTGTTTACTAATAAAGAAAACATTCCTTGCTATTTTAACTTAGACATCGATGGATGAATCTTCATTGTCTGTGGAGATGTAAAGAAGATCTTGCAAGAAAAGTAATGATCAATTTCTTACAACAAAATAGAAGCATACATATATTCACATTGCCATGTACTGCTGAAAAGCATACACACTCACTATACCTAAAGAAGGTGGAAACTTTTGTAAACTACAAAAGAGCAGGATAAATGTCATTTTATTTATCTTCCCATCTTTGCACTTATTATTTGATCTTTTTGCTTGTTTGTTGCTTTCTGGAAGATCAACTAGAATAAAGCACTTCTTGGTAGTTTTGCAAGTTTTTGTTTAGTGTCTTTTTAATCACATTTCAGGCTTTTGTGTCCATTCCCTCTGGAGCTTTGTTTGTTTGGTTTAAAACTTTCATACAGGGCTATCTTCAGTTTCCTGAAGTTTTCTTTGATCTTAGTCAAAAATTATTCTGGTTGGGACTGATAATTTGGCATTGCAGACTACTAGGAAATAAGATAATATGTACCTTTAGGCTAACAATTTTATTTTGTTTATTTTTGTATTTCCTCTCAGTGCTCTGTGGTATAGATGCTGAACAAATACTAATGAGTGAGGGAGTGAATGAAACAAAGAAAGAATAGGCAATTTTGGAGGGTTGAATTATGAAACATCACCAAGTATCTAAACTTAGGTTATCCTTTTTTCAGGAGCATCTGAATTCTTCATAAAATTCTTGCCTTTTATAATGGGTGATGACAAAATTAGAAATACAATATCTTTATCATATCAGACTAATATTTAGTCAAGTCTTGCTTTTCTTTTAGTGCTTCAGCTCTTGTTTTACGCCACAAAAACATATAAATTGGAAAGTCTGTTTAAAACAGGAAAACTTGTCCTGAAGACCATCTGTAGCTTGGTTTCTCCTAAAGGAGTTAATCTTTGAAACAGTCTTATAGAGTTAGTATTGGCTGATAAAGTTTTGGCCTGATAATTACATAATAAGCTGATGCCTTCCCAAGTCATTAAGTTTTTAGAATCATTTTCAAAATTATGTTTATTGGGTTTCATAAAATGTTAATGTTAGTTATGAACTATTCAAAACCTCCAGGAATTTCAGCATTTCTCTGGTGTTCAAGAATCAAGAAGATTTAAAAGTAAACATATTGAGCAGAATAAGTAATACCCCAAACTAAGTATTTTCATCACTTTGAGCTATGTTATCATCTCTATTAATAGTAATTTATTGACAGTCTTTTGGCACAATTAAGTAGTTGACAAAATTTAATTATTAGAGCAATTTTTGTAGAACTATACAAACTAGTTTAAGGAAAAAAACTATTAATAGTGCAGAATAGAGGATCCAGTTTATTAGTAAGAAAGTCACAACAATTAGAAACGTGTGAGGTTTTGAAGACTCTGATGCTGGGAGGGATTGGGAGCAGGAGGAGAAGGGGACAACAGAGGATGAGATGGCTGGATGGCATCACTGACTCGATGGATGTGAGTTTGAGTGAACTCCAGGAGTTGGTGATGGACAGGGAGGCCTGGCGTGCTGCAGTTTATGGGGTCGCAAAGAGTTGGACACGACTGAGCAACTGAACTGAACTGACTGAACTGAGAGGTTTTGATGGGCGTCTCAGGTGGTGCTAGTGGTAAAGAACTCACCTGCCAATGCAGAAGACATAAGAGATGTGAGCTCAGTCCCTGGGTCAGGAAGATCCCCTGGAGGAGGGCACCAACCACTCCAGTATTGCCTGGAGAATCCCCTGGACAGAGGATCTTGGTGGGCTACAGTCCCTAGGGTTGCAAAGAGTCAGACGTGATGGAAGTAACTTAGCATGCACACACAAGAGGTTCTGATATATGTTTTAAAATGATATGCTTTCAGCTACAAGAAGTCTTGGTTAGTCCAGATCAGCTCCTAGATATTAATCTTGTCCCTCCTATTTCCTGACTCAGCAGCTCTTGTGATGGGGTGGGGTTGGGCCAAATGGTAAAACTTCTTCTTAGGACCCAAAGAATTCATTCCTTGTGTCAATGAAGTGGATTCACCCTCTCCTTTAGAAATATCTAGTTTTTTTTTCCCTTTTAAAAAAATTTATATTTTAATTGAAGGATAGTTGCTTTACATAATTTTGTTGTTTAATGTCAAACCTCAACATGAGTGAGCCATAGATATACATATATCTAGTTTGATTTAAGTATTTGAGAATCAGGGCACTTCAAAGGAAGGAGGGATTGGATGTGGCTGTCCTGCAACAAAAATGCTACCGTGAGCAAGAGGGAGGGCCAGTGGGAACAGGGGAGCTGTCCATAGTGAGTGGTAGGAAGAAATAATGTTTAACATTATCTCTGGGGCCACTAGGAATACCATTTAAGCCTAGAAATTTGTTTTGCCATAGGAAAGCATTTCAAAGAAAACTTCTCCCCATAACCTTGACCCTCTTTCTCCTAATCTCCTGATCGTACCCCCAGTATCCTTTTTACCAAGGCTAGATACTTTACAGTTTTTCTGGTCCTCTACTTTCTACCTTATCAACATCACCAAATATTTGCCAAGATCTGAAGGCTGAATATGATACATTCATTACTTCTTTTCCTTTATTTGGCCATTCCGCATCTAGGCTTTCCATCCAGTGCTTCCTTATATTCTGAAAATCTAGCTTCTAAATCACTTCCAGACTCATCTTCAAAAGTATAAACCCTACTGATGGCCTTCCTTGATGACAGAATAAAGTGATCCAAGCTGTACCTGAATTGACATACAAGGCTTTTCATGATCACTTGATCAATACTCTCATTATCTGTTATTTTCCATTACTCATTCATGCCACTTTAACCATGAAGTTAAAATATAGGAATGCAAAAATATAGGAATTCAAGACCAGGGCAGTGTGAATTTCACATTTTAAAACTTAGACCTATAGATGCCTGAGAACCTTGGAAGTTTTATCAGCTGGGAAATTAATGAGAAAAGCCCCTGCTTTCAGGTATATGCAAAATGTGGGTGTGAAGGGTAGACTGGACATATGAAAAGCTGGAGATGAGAAAACAAAAAAAAGGTCTCCTGTGATAGGCAGGCGGACTCTTTACCACTAGTGCCAACTGGGAAGCCCTGATAGGCTAGGCAGGAAGCCCTGAGTTGGATAATCAGGAGGGCTGCATTTCTGGAGTTGTGGTAGAGGAAGACTGAAAGGGTGTTTTGTTCTCAAAGTGTTGGCAAATCTTCCTGATATTTCCAGCATGGGTTATAGGAAGGACAGGGCATAGTGGATCTGGGGAACACAGGAGGATGGGAAGGTGGGAAGCTAAGAGGATGAATTCAGTTTCTGTAATCTGAATTCAATTCAGATTATGTAGAGTATCAAAAATTAAGAAATGGAATTCAAAAGATAAGGGATTATATATTCAGATTTAAAAATAATAGCATAGATCTGATTGTCAAAACTCAGGGAAAAGCTAAAAGCAGCCAGACAAATGTTTTAATAGCAAGAGGAAAATGATAGAATAATAATCCTCTATAAACTGGTGAAGGGAGATGGAAGGAATGATGAAGACTGAGAAGAAACTCTCAGAGTTCATGGAAAGGGTGATGTTACCTATGCTAGGTGGGGGTAGAAACGAGGTTGTAGGGTGAATGGCAGTGGTTCAGGAATGCCCTACTCTTGCCTATGAATGATTGATGATTAAGCATTTAACTTGTTTTCACGTATTGGAAAATTGTTAGATGTTCTCCTTCAGTTGTGCTGTTTTTAGGCAAAAATGAGTTACTTTTCTGTAGCCTAATAAAGCATAATCTTGAAAACATTTAGCAATATCTTAGGCTCCTTAAATAATTGCCTCCAACCTTTCATATCTCATTTCGCATATGATCCCCTTATACATTAAAGAGAACTTGATTAACTGAAGATCATGAGGCCTCTTTTCCTTGAACTGCCACTAGTTATAAAATTCCAGTTTGGTGTTTACAACTTGCAGCATCACTGGAAAAGCACATATACGGTGTTCACCAAGTTTCTCTTGATCTTTGTTCACAGTATAACACTTACCACAGGTTCTCTCTGCAAGTGCACATCAAGCGTGAAACACTGCAATGGATCCTGAAATGAATTTAGTCTTAATCAACTTAATAGTTGTTTTTAATGTGGCATGGTGCACCTATAAATGTGTACCTGTAAATACAATGAGTTTAGAGATGAATTAGTCATCAAGCTGGTCTCATTAATAAAAACTCAATTAAGGTTAAATTGATCACTTCTTCTTATTCAGACCTTCCATAAGTGGGCCTAAGAGTTATAAAAAAGATAGGCCAAATAAGCTTGAATTACAATTTTTTTTTTACACAGCCATTTAGAATAGCTCATTCTTTCCTGGTACATAATGTGTTGGTGTATTTTGCTATATATAGTCTTGGCTTTTAGGGCACATTTTGCACATTCTCTAATTATTTTTGTTCTATATTCAGAATTATATTTATTTCCATGTATACTTTCCACCCTTCTTCATCATAAATTCCTTTAAACCTGGGGCCAATGTCTTGCTTTCTCTGTGATCTCTATAGCACTCACCCCCATGCTTTATTTCAAAAAACATACTTAATAAAGAGTTGTTAAAAGAATTAATCTAAATAACACCCTCAAAAGTGTTGAGTTGCTATCTCCATTTTGTATGTTAGATTGAGATTTATTAGATCCTTGAGATAAAAAGATCATCCTGTGTGTTCTTTGGAAAGAATGATGCTAAAGCTGAAACTCTAGTACTTTGGCCACCTCATGCGAAGAGTTGACTCACTGGAAAAGACTCTGATGCTGGGAGGGATTGGGGGCAGGAGGAGAAGGGGACGACCCAGGATGAGATGGCTGGATGGCATCACTGACTCAATGGACGTGAGTCTGAGCAAACTCTGGGAGATGGTGATGGACAGGGAGGCCTGGCGTGCTGCGATTCATGGGGTCACAAAGAGTTGGACACAACTGAGCGACGGAACTGAACTGAACTGAGGTAAAAAATGTTTCTAAATTATCTTTGTGATAGTTTATCCTGCATCTAATATATTACCTTGCCCATGGGAGGTGTTCAGTTCAGTCAGTTGAGTCTCTGTACTTTTTGTCATTAACTTTCTTTAACATGGCATGATTGTTAATTCCCATTATAATGCCTTTGCACATAAAGGCTGTAATAGAGACTGGGATATGTGCTTACTCTAATGCCCATTCTTTCTTTGCTTCTTAGCAATAGATCCTGCCTTTTAGCTGGATACATTGCCATCTGAAAGTCTCTCTCTCCTAATTACCTGCATTTATGTCTATCCATGTGATAAGACTCTGACCAATAAAATATATGTGAAAGTAGTTTGCGAGTTTTCTGGGAAGGCTGATTAAAGGAAGCTGTCTCATCTGAGAGGACCCAGTCTTAGGCCCTTCATCTTTTCTTTTTATTCTGGCTTGTAACACTAATGTAAAGACTGGAGCTCCAGCAGCCATCTTGGGCTATGAGATGATGTTATACTATAAACCATATACTAGAATGATGGAACAGAAAGGAGATTGGGTCCTTGATGGAGCTGCCTTACCAGTTTTAGACTGCTAATCTCCAGATTTCCTTACATAAGAGAATAAGTAACTTCTATTTGTATATGCTTCATTTATTTCAGAATTTTCTAAGCCTCACTAGAGCAAAGGGCCATTTAAGACATTTTGTATTAATCTTCTTTGAGACACAGAAAAATTTTATAGACATAATAGTTTCTCTTAAGGCTTTGATTTCTTAAACTTTGATTTCTTGGTATGTAAAACTATTTGAGTGAGAATATCACCTGAAGATTGTTTACTCTGGTTACAGAAAAAGACTTAAAATATAATTTCTTAGTTCCATATCTTGAGCAATGTCTTGTGAGGGAAGGCTATGTGTGCAGTAAAAAATGGACCTTAGTTTGAATTCTTTCCAGCAGTGTGACTACAAATAAGTCCTGATCTCATCTGTAGAAAATCAGTTGCATCTAATGCCTCTCTGGTTATAAATATTAAATGATTAAATGAGTAACATAAGAAGGAACATATTGATTTTATTATCCCTATTTTTCTGTAAGAATAAGAAATTAGAAAATTATAAAATAAGCCAGGTTGATTCAGATGATTAAAAAAGGCATTTTTCTTAAATATTGATATTAATATCTTTTTGGTGCTAGTAGTGTGTTTTGTCAACAGATTTTTGAAGCCTCAAATTATCTTAATTGCCTTTTGCAAATATACAACTTTGCCTTCTATTTGTACTATATAAAAAGTTGGGTTGGAAAATTCAGTTCAGTCATTCAGTCATGTCTGACTCTTTGTGACCCCATGGATGGCAGCATGCCAGGCCTTTCTATCCATCACCAACTCCTGGAGCTTGCTGAAACTCATGTCCATTGAGTTGGTGATGCCATCCAACCATCTCATCCTCTATCATCCCCTTCTCCTCCTGCCTTCAATCTTTCCCAGCATCAGGGTCTTTTCCAAAGAGTCAGTTCTTCACATCAGGTGGCCAAAGTATTGTAGTTTCAACTTCCGCATCAGTCCTTCCAATGAATATTCAGGACTGATTTCCTTAAGGATGGACTGGTTGGATCCCCTTGCAGTCCAAGGGACTCTCAAGAATCTTCTCCAACACCACAGTTCTAAAGCATCAATTCTTCAGCACTCAGCTTTCTTTATGGTCCAACTCTTATATCCATACATGACTATTGGAAGAACTATAGCTTTGACTAGATGGAACTTTGTTGGCAAAGTAATGTCTCTGCTTTTTTAATATGCTGTCTAGGTTTGTCATAGCTTTTCTTCCAAGGAACAAAAATCTTTTAATTTCATGGCTGCAGTCACCATCTGCAGTGATCTTGGAGCCCAAGAAAATAAAGTCTGTCACTGTTTCCATTATTTCCCCACCTATCTGCCACGAAGTGATGAGACCAGATGCCATGATCTTAGTTTTTTGAATGTTGAGCTTTAAGTCAGCTTTTTCACGCTCCTCTTTCACTTTTATCAAGAGGCTCTTCAGCTCCTCTTCATTCTCTACCATAAGGGTGGTATCACCTGTGTATCTGAGGTTATTGATATTTCCCCTGGCAATCTTGATTCCAGCTTGTGCTTCATCAAGCCTGGCATTTCACATGATGTACTCTGCATATAAGTTAAATAAACAGGGTGACAATATATAGCCTTGACGTATTCCTTTTCCTATCTGGAATCAGTCTGTTGTTCTATGTCTGGTTCTAAATGTTGCTTCTTGACCTGCATACAGATTTCTCAGGAGGCAGGTAAGATGGTCTGGTATTCCCATCTCTTGAAGAATTTTTCACAATTTGTGGTGATCTATACAGTAAAGGCTTTGACATAATCNCATATATTTAATATTTGGAAATTAATTATTTTTATATGAAGGGAAAAATAGAACAGAGTCTGGTACAGATTAGAAAAATAGAGGATGATATGAATAATTAACATATGGGTTTTAGAAGAGATCTTCATTAATCATTAGCAACTGTTATAAATATTTTAGATTTTTATTAAAAATCGAATGCCAAACATTTTATAATTTGCATGTTGAGGAGTGAGAGAGCGGTGCTTGGGAAATGTTTCATAAAATAAATTCAGTCAGCTGGAATTTCAGAACTGAACTTATAAACTCAAGTTTTGTTCTCTTGATCAGTAACTGAATGAGCCTGTAAATAACTGCCACAAATAAGCATAAATATTCCTTCTGAAACCTTGGATTGCTTTTTTATTCCAAATGTGATGCAAGCTTTGTATAAAATATGTGATTTTTTTCTTAACATATCATAAAAACTTTAAAACTATATAAATTTCATTTGAAGATTTTATTATGAATAACTTTTGTTAAGAGGTAATTTTAAAGAAAGGCTTTGGAAGATCACTGTCAGAAGAAGGTGAAATCTCAGAATGGCTTGCCCACCTCTTCATGCTTGCTGGCTTCTACTTTCTCTCACTTCCCTCCACACTGTACCAACCATTATGAGCTCTTGTGCTTGCCTTGGGGCAGCTGTGCTTTCTCTTCTCTCTGTTTTGCAGACTTGGTCCCTCTGGCCACAGCCATCCCTCTTCCACTTCCCACTCTCCCTGCCTTTGCCTGGTTTGAATGCTCTTCACCTGCAGTGTCAGCAAAGAGGTTATTTCTTCCACAAGACTTTCTTGAGCCTCAGCCTAAGCTAGGAGTCCTGCCTCTGTGTTCTCAAAAGTGCCCTCTGCTTCCCTGTAATTGGAACTCCCATGCCTAGGCCACACTCTGCAATTGCCTCTCTAAATCTGGACTGTAGGCCCATGAGCAAAGTCCCCACTACCCCATGACCTTTGCTCCCACAGTAAACCTGCATCTTCTAGACTACTGGCTACATGGTCGGCCATCAATACATACAGTGAAAGAATGAATGAAAAGGAAGAAAATGCAACATCCTCAGCTTCAATGTATATATGCGTGTAAAATGCTAGCTCTGACCACATTTGTTCCCTGTTACTGAACTGGATTTCAGCATGGCCAATTTGATTATAACCACCTTTAAGACTATTTCTTGATTTATTTAGTCACAGTTTTGGTGCCAGTTGTGAGGATGACTGTGATTGTTAGAATGACATTCACATAGCATTATGCTTGAGCTATTGCATTGAGATAGATCAAAATCAATATACATTAATAAAATATATAATTTATCAAGGTTGAGGGAAACACTAATCTTTATAAATATGAATTCAAATGGTTTTTAATGAATGGCAGGATATTTTAAAGGAAAGATTTAAATAGAAGTTGGTAGCAGAATAATTTAGATATTTTGAGTAAGAATTTAATTAAAAAACCTTTGTCTCAGCATTATCTCCATTTTTATATCAGATTTATGGATGATTAATTGCACTTAAAATAAAGCTAGGGTAAATGCAGGAAACTAAACATACCACAAAATATTGCTAGACTTTCTTTTCAAAATCTACAGTGGGTTTTCTTTCCTTTCCATATTTATCCTTCAACAGTAATAACAGAATAAGTTGGAAGCATTAGAGGATATAATCATTTTTCCATGGCCCCATTTAAACAACCCCATGAGCTCCCCTGGTGGCTCAGATGGTAAAGAGTCTGCCTTCAGTGAGGGTTACCCTGGTTCGATCCCTGGGTCGGGAAGATCCCCTGGAGAAGGAAATGGCAGCCCACTCCAGTATTCTTGCCTGGTAAATCCCAGGCTACAGTCCATGGGGTCTCAATGGACTCAGAATGACTGAGTGACTTAACTTTCTTTCTAGTAGACTTCTGGGCTTGTCTCCAGCCCAGAACCAGGTTGGGCACATCTTCAGGCTGCCAGGCCACCAGGTTGGACACTGAGGTGGCAAGGTTACCAGGGGTGACAAGCAAATCTAACATATAAGATCTGAAGCTTAGAATCTGCACACATCCTCAGAAACTTCTGTGTTGAACATTTAGAGACAAATTTCACTTCCTTTCTGACTTTCTTTCTCTTTCTCTCTCTGTGCTCCCATCATCCGGTTCTGTCCTCGTTTATTTTCTTTGCATTTTCTGTCACGCTTTGTTTCTATCTCCCATCATCTGCCTGATCCATACAATACTATTACTCCCATAGTAAGTGATGTATCACTAGTGCCTTAAAGGAGGAACCCACCTGGTGTCAAGGGCTGCAGACTTGACAAAACCCACAACCACAGTTTCAGAGGAATGTCAGAACAAAGATAGAAATCTATTCAAAGGGATAAATAATCACATTGATTACTTCTTCACACTAGTTTGCACCTGTGTGCTTTGTGCTGAGAAAATGCCCCTTGAGTGGAGAAAGCCTGGGGCAGACCAGCTGCTGCAGGTGACAGGTGGGGCCCCAGTAGTGGTGGCTGTAATCTGGAACGAGGCTCTGGGACCTGCACACCAGGCTTGTGAGACAGTGTGAGTAAGGAATCTGAGCCCACAGACAGGAGAGGCATTGTAGAGTGGCTCACATGTCTTTGAGTGGGTTAGGGCTTTAGTGAGAATGGTTCCCTATAGCTCTATCCTGGATCAGAAAGAAGTTGGGAGGGAAATTCACGCAGTGAATTTTGTTTTTAGTCCTCCTTCTCTTGTGCTCAGATTTACCTGCCCCACCCCAGAGCAGCTTCTTCTGATCCAGGGCACCAGGAAATTTCAAGGGAATCTCTTAATGGCACTGAATATGTTGTCCCTCTCTGTGGCATAACAAAGGTGCCAACCAATTGCCCTGCTCTGAATTCCTCACACCAGGGCTACTGAGTCTTATCTACCATTGCATGCTATGGTATCCTTTAGCTATGGAGATTCTGATATTTGGTGAAAGCAGAGGGTGGTGGCGTTGAGGACAGACAAGCAGAGGCAGGTAGGATGGAGTAGAGGACAGAGAAGTAGAGTGAGATCTTAATGTTAGGGACTTAACAAAGAACACATTTTCTATTTCCTCCTTAAAAAAAAACAGCTAAGTGTGTATAAGTATGTATATAATCCTCTTGAAAGCAATTCTTAAATTTTAATTCTTCACTTATCCCTTTGATGAAAAGATAGCGTATAATTAGAACATATGGCTATGGAAAAAATGACTATATATTCCTCAGGACAGATACAGTTAGAAAAACTAAAGTGGCACGAGTTTTGCTCATAAGCATTCCATTCTCTATTTTATCATTGAGTCTAACTCTAAGCCTGATTGTAGTATTCTTTGTCAGGGAGAAACTACTTATAATACTTTTGTTCAATAGGAAAACTGTTAGTTTATTACTCAAAAATAAGAATATAATGGCTGCTATAATGAAACTGTTATTCTGCATAATTCTTTAAACCCTCTTTGCCCTCTTCCATCCTTAAGGCTTTATTATACACAGCTTCTCTCTGCTTCTACATTAGATCTTTCTGCTGCTCTGGCTCCTTGGGAGACTGGAAATAAAGGTGACACAGGGAAGTGTTGTTCTGGCTGGGCCCATACAAGTGCTAACGTTTGTTTTTAATTCTCCTGGTTAGAGTCTGAAATGGTTGGGAAATAAGCTCATATGTGACAAGTGAAATAGATATCTGTTCCCATTGAAAATGTTACACTATGGGATGAAGTTGAAAACTTCTGAGGTTCTCCTCCTGCATCTCCATCACCAGCCCCTGGAAATGGAGCTGTTTTAGAAACATAGACTGTCCACCAGGACTTTTCCAAAGCGGACAGTCAGTATGGTGTAGTTTAGTATGGAAAATGGTACATTTACCAAGTCCATCTGTGACTATTATTGCGAACTTGTGAGAAGCTTGGCCACAAGCAGAAAATTCAGATGAACTATATGAAATTTATAGCGAGGATTCTATTTTATAAAATGTCTCTCAGACGGAGCCAGATAAATTAAAAAGGAAAATACAGTCTAGAGTAAGAGCTGCCACACACTGGCATTCAGTGATGCCACTCATCACAGTCATTATTCCACCGGTGGCCAGAAGAAGCAGCTTCTCTAGCAACTGATATATGACAAAGCATGTTCTAGAATTTCTCTTGGTTCTTGTTAAAGAAATAGAATCGAGAATATCTTCTCTAAAAGACTAGTGATTTCAACATGCCCCACTTCCCACCTGATCTCAGCCACTGCTTTCTAGTCCCAACTCTATAGTACTGTGTCCACTCCCCCTCCCTTGGACTTCATCCACATCCCAACTTCCCAAACTCTTCAAGTCTGTCTACCAAACATCCCTTTCTGTATCTAGCAACTTTCCATAATTCCTCAATCTTTACTTGGAACATAACTCTGTCTCCTTGCCTTGAACAGAAAACTGACTATCCCACTTTCTCTGCAGCCTCTCTCAGGTACGTCCTCAGGCTCCCTGGGTGAAGTAGGCACCCTCCTGTCTCTTGGTAGCCTTTATCCACCTTGAACTCATCTCACTTCTGCATAACCCATTGCTACTCTAACATGTCCATACTCCAGCTTTCCTCATTTAAGACCAGGGGATCACACTTGATTTTTGCTTTCTTCACCTCCACCTGTAAGCCATCAGAAAGCCCTGATGATTTTACTTTCAAACTATATTCTTGAGAGTCCCTGTCTCTGTCTCTATGCCCACCACTACCTGGCTAGTCCAAGCAAGATCATCTCTTCCCTGAATACCTGCACAATAAAAGCAGGCAACTTTTCCTCTTCAGCTGCTTCTACTATCGATCTTTTAAAAATGTCAATCAGATGATGAGGCTTTACTGTCTACAACCCTTTAAGATTTTCTTACTCCTGTGAAATAAAATCCAGCCTCCTATGGACAATAGGCCCCTACATGATCTGAAGTCTGCCTACACCCAGAGTTTCACTTTAGTTTGGTCTTCTCCTTGGTAACTATACTTTACTGACTTTGCCTTTCTTTTTAAATTACTTGAACACACTATTTTCTTTCTTAGCACAAGGCCTATCTATGCTTATTCTTCTACCAAGACTGCCTGACCTCTCCTGCTGTTTCAAAAACAATCTCTGATCCCTCAGAACTGACCCCTTATGGTCAAGGTCTCAGTTTAAATGTCAGACCCTCAGGGAAATTTTCCCNTCCAATCCCAAAGAAAGGCAATGCCAAAGAATGCTCAAACTACCTCATAATTGCACTCATCTCATATGCTAGTAAAGTAATGCTCAAAATTCTCCAAGCCAGGCTTTAGCAGTATGTGAACCATGAACTACCAGATGTTCAAACTGGTTTTAGAAAAGGCAGAGGAACCAGAGATCAAATTGCAAACATCTGCTGTTGATCATTGAAAAAGCAAGAGAATTCCAGAAAAACATCTATTTCTGCTTTATCGACTATGCTAAAGCCTTTGACTGTGTGGATCACAATAAACTGTGGAAAATTCTGAAAGAGATGGGAATAACAGACTACCTGACCTGCCTCTTGAGAAACCTATATGCAGGTCAGGAAGCAATAGTAAGAACTGGACACGGAACAACAGACTGGTTCCAAATAGGAAAAGGAGTACGTCAAGGCTGTATATTGTCATCCTGCTTATTTAACTTATATGCAGCGTACATCATGAGAAATGCTGGGCTGGAAGAAGCACAAGCTGGAATCAAGATTGCCGGGAGAAATATCAATAACCTCAGATATGCAGATGACACCACCCTTAGGGCAGAAAGTGAAGAGGAACTAGAAAGCCTCTTGATGATAGTGTAATAGGAGAGTGAAAAAGATGGCTTAAAGCTCAACATTCAGTAAACTAAGATTATGGCATCTGGTCCCATCACTTTATGGCAAACAGATGGGAAACAGTAGAAACAGTGTCAGACTTTATTTTTGGGGGCTCCAAAATTACTACAGATGGTGATTGTAGCCATGAAATTAAAAGACGCTTAGTCCTTGGAAGAAAAGTTATGACCACCCTAGATAGCATATTCAAAAGCAGAGATATTTCTTTGCCAACAAAGGTCCATCTAGTCAAGGCTATGCTTTTTCCTGTGGTCATGTATGGATGTGAGAGTTGGACTGTGAAGAAAGCTGAGTGCTGAAGAATTGATGCTTTTGAACTGTGGTGTTGGAGAAAACTCTTGCGAGTACCTTGGACTGCAAGGAGATCCAACCAGTCCATCCTAAAAGAGATCAGTCCTGGGTGTTCATTGGAAGGACTGATGATGAAGCTGAAACTCCAATACTTTGGCCACCTCATGAGAAGAGTTGACTCATTGGAAAAGACCCTGATGCTAGGAGGGATTGGAGGCAGGAGGAGAAGGGGACAACAGAGGATGAGATGGCTGGATGGCATCACCGACTCAATGGATATGAGTATGAGTAGACTCTGGGAGTTGGTGATGGACAGGGAGGCCTGGAGTGCTGAGATTCATGGGGTCGCAGAGTTGGACATGACTGAGCGACTGAACTGAACTGAACTGAACATATATGTATATAAAACCTACCTAAATTAGGTAGTTGCTGCCTAAAAGCTGCTGGAAAAACACTTTGGTTGCTTGTATTCTATTCATCGCAATAGTTTCCACTCAAACAAGTCAGTTTTCTGAAGGACACACACTACTTGCTAGGAACTTCATCTCAGAAAGCCTAGGCTTAACCATTGTAATCTGCTTCCCTGGTGGCTCAGACGGTAGAAGTATCTGCCTACAATGCGGGAGACCTGGGTTCGATCCCTAGGTGAGGAAGATCCCTGGAGAAGGAAATGACAACCCAGTCCAGTATTCTTGCCTGGAAAATGCCATGGACAGAGGAGCCTGATAGGCTACAGTCCATGGGGTCGCAAAGAGTAGGACACGACTGAGCGACTTCACTTTACTTCAACTGTGGTAATCACAGGTATGCCACACACTCCACAGAGAACATCATGCACACACAAGTTTTTTTATAGAGGGTCTAGTGTGGCTTATGCATGTGTTTTCTCTGCTCAAAAGCTGCAGGGAAGCATGCTGTGTGTTAACTTGGAAACTGGGGCCTGCTGGAAAATGCAATATTTTACCCTTTGAATGCTAGGTAGTTGCAGTCTCAAAACTGTATGAAAAAAATTATATATATATATTCAAATATTTATATCAAATATATATATTCAAAATAGATTCTGTGTAGATTTTCTTTGGATAATTTTGCTTTGCAGGTGGTGCTAGTGGTAACGAATCTGCCTACCAATGCAGGAGGTGCAAGAGATATAGATTTGATCCTTGGGTCAGGAAGAAACCTGGAGTAGGAAATTGGAACCCGCTGTAGTATTCTTGTCCGGAAAATTCCATGGACAAAGGAGCCTGGCAGGCTACAGTCCATAGGGGTCCCAAAGAGTTGGACATGATTGAGCTACTGAGCACACAGCACAATCTCTAATTATACATAATTATATGTTCTCTGATTATATGACACCTATTTTAGGGGTCTACAAACTTTTTAGAAATAATAGTTAATAAACAAGAAGTTTTAGTGATACTAGGTCATTAAAATAATGAACACATAGACTCGATATGGTCATTTTACATAGAAATCCTACTTGCTTTCTTAAGAACCCTCCTCTGTCTAACATACATGGAGTTTCTGATTCAGGACTTACAGTTGACTACTTTGACTTAGTGATCCTCATTTAGTGAATTGTGTGACAAGCTGAAAATCAACCAAGAAAAGTTTTATAATTAAAGATCCATGGGGTACTTTCACTGATACCTATGGAGTGAAAGATTCCTAATTATTGGGGAAATGCTTAGAATAATAAGAATAATAATCAGATAATTATACTCCTCTTGTCCTACATTTATGCAGTACCTGTTGTATGACAGAAAGCTTCCTGGACTCTGGGACTGTAACACTGAATGTCGCATGGTCTTTGAATTATTGTGGTGGGGAGACCTGTCTATCAACAAGAACTTATAGTACAGAGTGGTAGGTGCCTTAGAAGAGCATTGTATAAACTCCTTTGCTACATAAAGAAGTCAGGAAAGGTTCCACACATGAGGCTTTTGGACTGCTATTTGAGAATGAGTAGGAGTTGGTCAGGGAGAGAAGGTGAAAAAGAGGAGGGCATTCTCAGGAGACAGCCATGCAAGTGGGAAAGTGTGTGACGTGTTGATGAGAATGATCATTGCGTTGGAACAGAGGATACAGAAAGGGAAATGTCAAGGAATGGTACCCATATCCTAGCTGCACCAATGTTTTTGCAAAAAATGGTGAGGATTTAACATGCTCCATCAGTAAGTGAAAAGGCTGTAAAACATGAAAACTTCATTCTGTGTAAGTTATTTTCATTTACATTTTAGGTTAAAGTCCTGATTTAAGAGTTCATAGTCTCGATAATGTTATTACAAAACTGTTTAAATAACCAGCCTGAGCATTTCCTACCATTTTTCTTTAAGAACAGGGGTCATTAAGTCCACTCAAACATGGTGGTCTTTTATCTACATATTTCTGCATCTTTAGATGATTTAGGTCCTAAATTTTAGGCTATCAGTTTCAGGATCATTTAAAAATTAAATTGAAAAAGTTTGGCTTATCAAAGCTCCTGCCCATGACTTGTTTTTTACATATGTGGAGTGGGTGGTCATCTGTGTTACATGATGGGGAGATTCCAGCAATGCCTTCTCACTCATATTTTTGCAACCCATGAGTCACAGTGATAAACCTGCCATATTAGAAATTCCTTAGGGTAAAAATATTATTCCCCAAACCGAGTTTCTTTATGTTTCTTTTCTTGTTCTTTTTAAGACACAAATGGCTTTCTAACTGTCACATTCCAAGGACATTCTTAAATTGTCATCTTACTTGACTTCTTTTGCCAAATTTAAGATTCTGAGTACATCATTTTTCTTGAGATTTTTTTTCAGTTTTTATGTTCTCTAAATAGTCTTGGATTCTTTCAAACTCATGCTTAGAAGATATGAGCCAAGGTTCAGAAAATAGATTTGTATTTAATCCCACTCATTTTAATATGTTGCCTCACTGCAGCCTTCTGTTTGTTTGGTGTCCCCAAGACAGATCAATTTAACTTTTCCAGAGAGTCCACCTTTTCTCTTCTGTCTGGAAACCAGAGGGCTTTGGTTCTGGCTGAATGGGATGGTGAATGTGAATCTGATATTTAAGTTCTTCTTCCAAGTTTCAACCAGTCTTCCTGTTTTTGTTTGCAGCCTCCTTTCCTATTTCCAGAGGTATTTGGTTGCTCTGATTCATGGCCTTTCCAGGTTTTGATAGTGCAGGTCCTTTTTTTCTCTTATTGGTTCCTCTCCTTTGGCATTTAAATCCCTTTCAGCTTTTTAAAATCAATAGCCACTTGCTGAACTTCTTTTTGTTGTTCATAATATAGTTGATATCATCTGCTATCAATGCCTCCTCCATTCTTTTTATCTTCTGGGATATTAGTGGTTTTATTCCTTTTAGTAGGGTTTTGAGAAGGGTCTAATACAGTTGTCTGGCTTTAGGCTACCATGTTTAATTGGAGATCTTCAGGACTATATTTCTGACATCAAAGATGATCCTATTAATCCAATGTTTAATTCTTTAAATGAATTAAAGAATTAATTTACCTACCTACAAAAGTTAAGTCTGAACTCCTACTGGACGCTTTCCAAAGTGTTCAAGCTCTTGGCCCTTATTTATCTATGTTCTGGGAATGTTCTATTGCCTCTTTCAATTTTGATCCTGTTAAAAAATCATTTCCGGTGTGTTCTAATGTTTCAGGGTTGAAAGGTACAGAAAAGTAGGAGAAAGACAGTGAATAAGCCTTTAACACAACTTGTGAAATAAAGACTTTGGAAACTTCTCAGTATATTAAATAGTGAAAACATGAACAATGCAGAATATGTAGAAGAAAATTTTCAGCAGAGGAAAGAGGCATAGGATACTCACTAGAACACTGAAGAGGATCCAGAATCAGGTACAACAGGTATAATGGAGGACATGAGAATAAGCTGGCATAAAAATGACTATATTTGTGACATTGTCTATTTATACCATTTTAAGTTCTATCAGTTTTTGCTTCAGGTGTTTTTGAAGCACTGATGTTAGGTGCATAAATGCTTAGCATTGCTAAGTTATTTGATTAAATGAATTCTTTATGAAAAGACCTTCCTTATCCTTGGTTCTATCTCTAATCAGAAGTAGATTTGTCTGATTAAGTTAGCCTAACCTTCTTTTGATTAGCATTCACATGGCATATCTTTACCTATTTTTTCCTTTTATTGTGTATATGTCTTTATATTTATTTATTTAATTTTTTAATTGAAATGTAGTTGACATGCAATATTGTGTTTTAGGTTTATTACACAATGACTTGATACTCATATACATTGTGGGTAGCCTATCCCTTCTCCAGGGCATCTTCCTGATCTGGGAATAGAACTGGGGTCTTCTGCATTGCAGGTGGATTCTTTACCAGCTGAGCTACCAGGGAAGCACACACTGTGAAATTATCACCATGATAAGTCTAGTAACCATCTGTCCCTATACAAAGTTATTACAGTATTATTGACTGTGTTCCTGTGCTGTATATTACAACCTATGTTTTATTCATTTTATAACTGGAGGTTTATACCTCTTAATCCCCTTCACCAATTTTGCCCCACCTCACCACCCTCCCACATGGCAATCATCTATATTCTTTGTATCTATGAGCTTGCTTTTGTTCTGTTTGTTGATTGATTTTGTTTATTAAACTGCACATATAAGTGAAATTATATGGTATTTATCTTTCTTTATCTGACATTTCACTTAGCATAATATCCTCTATATCCTTCCATGTTGTTTCAAATGACAAAATTTCATTTTTTATGGCTCCAATTTCATTTATATTTAAAGTAATTATTGATAAGTATGTACTTATTGCCATTTTGTTTTTTAAAAATTATTTTTAAGTTCTTTTGATTCTTTTTTTCTTTTGCTCTCTTCTCTTGGTACTTGATGACTATCTTTGGTGTTATGTTTCAAGTCCTTTCTTTCTTTGTGTGTGTGTGTATCTTTATAGGTTGTTGATTTGTGATTACCTTGCACTTAATATACAACAGCCTACATTTGTGTGTGTGTGTCTGTGTGTATATATATGTGTGTGTGTGTGTGTGTGTGTGTGTGAGATTATTTTAAGTTGCTGATTTCTGAAATTCAAATGTATTCTAACAACCCTAGGTTTTTACTTCCCCCTTCCCCCTGTTTACTCTTTTTGATGTCATACTTCACTTCTTTGTGTGTGTGATCCCTTAACTATCTATTGTGAATATTGATGATTTTCCTCCTTTTGTCTTTTAATCTTCCAACTAGCTTTATAAGTGATTGATCTACTATCTTTTTTGTGTATTTACATTTACCAATGAAAATTTTGTTTTAATTTTCATATTTCTTTTCGTGGTCTTTTATTGTACACTTCAGTTCAGTTCAGTTCAGTCACTCAGTCGTGTCCAACTCTTTGCGATCCCTTATTTATTTTAAGACTGGTTTCATGGTATTGAACTCTTTTAGCTTTTGCTTGTCTGTAAAACTTTTGTTCTCTCCATCAAATCTCAGTGAAAGCTTTGCCAGGTAGAGTATTCTTGGTTGTAGGTTTTTCTCTTTCATCAGTTTAAATATATTGTGTCACTTCTGGCTTGTAGAGTTTCTGCTGAAAAGTCAGCTTATAATCTTGTAGGAGTTCCCTTGTCTGTAACTGATTGCTTTTCCCTTGATGCTTTTGTTATTATCTCTTTACCTTTAATTTTTGCCATTTTATTTATAACCTATCTTGATGTAGACCTCTTCAGGTTCATCTGTTTGGGACTCTCTGTACATCCTGGACCTGGATGTCTATTTATTTTCCCAAGATGAGGAGATTTTTAGCTATTATTTCTTCAAATACATTCTCTACCCTTCTCTCTCTCTCCTCCTTCATAATTAAATGTTAGTATGCTTGATGTTGTCCCAGAGGTCTTTTAAACTGTCTTCATGTTTTAAATTCTCTTAGCATTTTTCATGTCCACCTTCAGTGATTTCCAGTACTCTGCTTTCTAGATCCCTGATCCTTTCCTCTCTATCATCTGAGCTACTATTGATTTCTTCTAGTGTAGTGTTTATGTCAGTTATTGTATTTTTTTCAGCTTTGCTTGGTTCTTTGTATTTTCTGACTCTTTAAAAAAATTCTCCTTGTGTTCATCCATTCTTCTCCCAAGTTTAGTGAGCATCTTTATGATCATTGCCTAAATTTTTTATTGGGTAGTTTGATTATCTCTACTTCATTTAGTTATTTTTTTGTTTTTGAAATTTTGTCTTTTTCTTTCATTTGGAACATATTTTTCTGTCTTCTCATTTCCCCCAAATTTCTGCATTTATTTCTATGTATTAGATGGGATGGCTTCATTTCCTGACCTAGGAGAAGTAGCCTTATATAGAAGATGTCTTATGGGGCCCAGCACAACTCTTCCATCTGGTCACCAGAGCTGTGTTCCAGGATTGTCCCCTGTGTGTTGTGTGCACATTTTTGCTGTGGTGCATCTGGCCGCTTTGAGTGTGCTGGTACGTGGGCTGTCCCTTGGTCCAGCTGGCTACAGCGTCTTGCCTTGTGTGGTGACTGTTGGCCCAATGGAAGGTAGAATAGGCTTCCCACACAGTTGGCTGTTTGACCCAAGAAAGTGCACAGCTATCATTGGCCCACTGCTGCATGAGACCAAGTTTCAGTGATGCTGTCTACATGGCTGAGGGAGCTCAGGTCTAATATTTATCTGCTGGTGGATGGAGCTGTTTCCCTGCATGGTCAGGGGGATTTATGGTTGATATCAGCATGCTAGTGGGCAGGGCTGAGTTCCCTCCCATTGTCTTCATGGCTTGGGGCCAGGGCTTGGGGTTGATGTCGGCCTGTTGAAGGACATGTAAGCCCTGGTCCTAACAGGCTAGAGAGGGTTCCAAAATGGTACTCAACAGCACCACTGTTAATGCACTAGGTCCAGCTCCTGAAACATGCTGCTGCCACCTTTTCTGTTCTTACAGGGGGTTCCAGTTGTCTCCTCCTCTCTGAGAGGCTCTCTAAGATCAGTGAATGCCCTGACTCAGGATCCTTTCAAACTACTGCCTCTATGCTGAGACTTGAGGTTTTGCGCATGCCCTTTAAGAGTGGCATATCTACTTCCTATAGCACTCCAGCTCTCCCAAGCAAAAGCCCTGCTGTTTTCCCAGAATGGGGACCCCAGTGTGGGGCTTAGGCCCCTCACTCTTTGGAGAGGGTCTCTACAATTGTGATATTCTCCCCATTTTGGGTCACTGATTTGGGGGTGTGTATTCTGGCAATATTACATGTCTGCTCTTCTTACCTGTCTCATTATGGTTTCCTCTTTATGTCTTTAACTGTGGAAATTTTGTCTGTTAGTCTTCAGGTTGTTGTCAACAATAGCTGCTCTGTAAGTGTTAGTAATTTTGGTGTGTCCATGGAAAGAAGTGAGCTTGGGGTCTTACTATATCTCCATTTTGACCACCTCCTCTGCATGTGTCTTTATATTTAAAGTGGGCTGCTTGTAGTCAGTGTGTAGTTGGGTTGTGGTTCCCCCTCCCTGTTTTATTGAGATATAATTGACAAACAACATTGTATTATTTTGAGATGTACAATGTAATGATTTGATACATATATTTATTGTGAAGTGGGTACTGCAGTGTTTTGTTAACACCCATATTCTCACCTAGTTACACATTCTTTTCTTATAGTGATAACTTTTAAAATCTACTCTCTCAGCAACTTTCAAATATATAATACAGTATTCTTAACTACAGTCACAAAGCTTAACAGTATATCTCCAGAAATTATTTTTCTTATAGCTGGAAGTTTGTATCTTTTGGTCACCTTCACCCAATTTGTCCACGTTCCAACTCCCACCTCAAGTAATCTGTTTTTCTAGGAGTTCAGATTTTTCATTTTTTGTTTTTTTTTTTAATATTTTAATATATAAGTGAGACCATATATTTGTCTATCTGTCTAACTTATTTCACTTAGCATAATGTCCTCAAGATCCAGCCATATTGTTTGTTGCAAATAGCAATATTTCCTATTATCTAAAGCTGAATAATATTATACACACATACACATTTCCTTTTTCCATTATTTGTCGGTGGACACTTAGGTTGTTTCCATGATATGGCTATTATAAATAGTGCTGCAATGAATATGGCTGTGTAGATATCTCATTAAGATAGCAATTTTGTTTCTCTGGATACATACCTGGACATGGTATTGCCAGATCATATGGTATTTCTATAATTAGATTTTTATTACATCAGATGATCTCTGATGTTTAGTGGGTTGTTTTGACTATTTACATGTAAGGTGATGATTAATTTTGAGCCTATGTTCTTGTGATATTGTAGAATTTCATGTGTAGTTCACAAACCTTGCAATAACACACTTTCATATCTTTATTTCCAATCTGTTTTATTGTTACACATTTAACTTTTATATATGTTATAAACACTACACTGCATTATTGCTTTCATTTGAGTCAAATATCTTTTAGTGACACATATATTTACTCCTATAGCCCTGTCTCTAAGAGTTCTTCATGCCTTTGTCTATATTCATATTTTTATCTGATATTATTTTTCTTTCACTGGACAGATTTCCTTTTAAAATTTCTTGTTGGGTAGATTTACTGATGATGAAAACTTTCAGCTTTTGCATATCTAAAAAAAGTCTTTATTTCACTTTCATATTTGAAGATTTTTGGTGAGGTAAAGAATCTAAGTTCTCATTTTTTCTTTTGATAATTTAAAGAGGTTGTTCCACTATTCTCTCATTTGCATTGTTAATGACATGATATCTACTGCCTTTCTTAAATTTTTTCAATACATAATACATAAAAAGCTTTTTTTTCCTGGTTGCATTTAAGATTTTCTATTTATCAAAGGTTATAAGCAACTTAATTATACTGTGCCTTAGCATAATTTTATTCATGTTTCTTGTGTTCTAATAGTTTTGAGCTTGGATTAGTGTATTTATTATTTTCATCAAATCTGTAAAACTTCCTGTCACTGTTTCTTCAAGTATTTTTCCTGTCCCCATCTCTCCCTCTCCTTTCAAGAACTCTAATTACATGTCTTGTTCTCTAGCTCACTAATATTTTTTGAAAATTTCATTTATGTAGGTATCTATAGTTTGTCTTTTTAGTATGGATATAATTTTATTATCAGAAAATAAGCCATTTACATATGAAAAAAGTAAATATGAATGCCTAGACTGGTGGCTCAGGTGGTAAAGAATCTTCTTGCAATGTGGGAGATATGTGTTTTATCCCTGAATTGGGAAGATCTTCTGGAGGAGGGCATGGCAACCCACTCTAATATTCTTGCCTGGAGAATGCCCATGGAGAGAGAAGCCTGGAGGCTACAGTTCATGGGTTTGCAAGGAGTTGGGCACAACTGAGCAACTAAGCACATACATTATTAGAAAAACAAATGCTGGCCATCTATTCTTAGAGTGGTATAGTATTATCATTATATAACAGCAGAGACAGAAACCCTAATTAAAATAATTGATAAATTTCAGATAAATATGAAAGCACTCATGTGCTTCATAAAAATAACAGAAACACCTTCAAAGCAAATGACAAACTATTTATAAAAAGTTAATATTTTTAATATAAGAACCATTTACTTAAGGTAAGCAATAGAATAATGGACATGAATATTGACTAAAAAATTTGTAAAACAAGGATACAAATTCTAACCAATATTAAAAAAAAGGTCATTACTATTAGTCATTTAAAATGCAAATAAAGTACTGCAACATTGAATGTGTTTATTAAAAATATGGTATAATAGTCTCTTTTTGGACTATTATCATGATGTTGAATTTCTGGGATACATCATGTAAACATTTGGGAGGCTTTTGACACACTCCATATCATTTTCAGTGTAAGAAACAGAGGACCCAGAGAGATGGTATGGGGTGGGAGGTGGGAAGGGATTCATGTTTGGGAACGCTTGTACACTCGTGGTGAATTCATGTTAATGTTTGGCAAAAGCAATACAGTAATGTAAAGTAAACTAAATTTAAAATAAAAATTTAAAAAAAAATAAAAAAAAGAGAAAGAAACAGTGCCAGACATAACAATACAGTAACTTGTATGAGTCTGTATGTGTCTGTAGGCTAGAGAAGCAATATGATATAATAGTAGAAAAAATAGCCTTTGGAAACAGACTCCTGGGCTGAGTCCTGCCTTTACTACTTACTAGACATTACCACATATTATTACTAGCCTTTGGCCAAGTTACATTGTTGCTCCAGGTCTTATTTTACCGAGCTATTAAAAAAAAAAGGTATTTAAAAAAGATTAATAATCTATGTCATAGGGTTCTTTTATTTTATTTATTTTAGAAATAAGTAATTTAGTACATGTAAAGCACTTAGAAAATTATGAGGCACACAGTAAGTGCACCATGTATTTACTGATTATTATTATAGAAAGCTACTTACATTGTTAATCAATCTATAGAATATTTAATGGCAAAATTTTGAAAACTATAGTCTTGAGAGAGAAAAGTAAATTATTATATATGTTAAATTTATTTTTCAAAAACAGATTATGTGTTAAAACACAACAAATATTTCAATGAATATCTCTAGTATGAATTTTTTGTACGTGTATGCTAAATCACTTTAGTTGTGTCTGCCTATTTGTGACTCTACAGACCATAGACTTCCAGGCTCCTCTGTCCATGGAATTCTCCAGGCATAAACACTGGAGTGGGTTTTTTACTTCCTTGTATTTTCTGCACAAGGTTTATAATTAGAAAAATCACTCAATTAAACATACACAAACAGCTTGAATGTCCTCTCTTTAGGTGCTTTCCCTAGCTTCTTAGTCAAAGTTAATTGCTCCCTCGATTCTCACAGAGCTTCTGTTAAGGAATTGCATTCTAACGGCTTGTTTACATTTTTTGTCTCCATCACTAGACTCTGAGCTCCTCGAACTTGTTTAACTTTACGTCCCCATGTCTGACACACAACAGACATGTTGGGTATTAAAATTACCCTTAATAAGGTAAAACCCAAAACCCCTATAGCAGCAACTTTCAATCAAGTCATAGAGGGAATGGTGCTTGTGGTATTTAAAAGGCATATTCTATGGTAAAATATAATTTTATATGTGGAAAATGAAAAAGATGCCAATTGTAGGTTAAGTTCAACAAGTCATGTTGGGTGGTGGTGATAAACTGATGTGTTCCCTAGGGTATGGGATAAGCCACCCTTGAAAGGTTAAAGAATATGGGCTGGTGAGATATGGGGTGTGTGTGTGTGTGTGTGTGTGTGTGTGCGTGTGTAAAGTGTTTACATTTAGGAAAAAGGAATCTTAGATTTGAAAAATACTGCTCTTTGATATGCCTTTGGAAAGAGAATCTCTAATTAAGAAAAGGGCACAGGTGAGCCTCCTGAGTTCTGTGAATGTCTTTCCTAGTCAGTTCAGTCGCTCAGTCTTCAACTCTTTGTGACCCCATGGACTGCAGCACGCCAGGCTTCCTTTTCCTTCACCAGCTCCTGGAGTTGACTCAAACTCATGTGCCTTGAGTTGGTGATGTCATCCAGCCATCTTATCTTCTATCATCCCCTTCTCCTACTGCCTTCAATCTTTCCCAGCATCAGGGTCTTTTCCAATGAGACAGTTCTTCACATCAAATGGCCAAAGTATTGGAGTTTCAGTTTCAGCATCAGTCTTCCCTAGAGTCATGTCCATACTGATCTTATGGGGTATACTGCTCTAAGTAGATTACGTCCAGAGCAGAGTCAAAATCCTTTCTTCTGGGGCTGAGGTATCCCCATGACTCCAGCTGGTTTTACTAAATATGTAGAGGGACAAGAAAGTACATATCAGTAGTCAGCAGGGACTCCCAACCTCTGAGATCTAAAAGGCCCGATGATCTGTAGTGGAGCTGATGTAATAATAATAGAAATAAAGTGCACAATAAATGTAATGTACTTGACTCATGCTGAAACCAATCTTCCCACCCCAGTCCATGGAAAAATTGTCTTCCATGAAACCAGTCCCTGGTGCCTAAATGGTTGGGACCACTGGTCAACTGGGAGTGTAAACTGTCTCACAAAACAAAAATTTTCTTTTTATCCTAACTGACTCACTTTCAAATTTACATTAGAATTTGGGAATGGAATAAAGCCATCCAGGGAACCCCACTCACTCTATCCCCCATCCCTGCCCTAATTTTCCCTTAGGATTCAAGACCCTTTCTTCCAGGCTTGTCCTCTGCCTGAAAGGCAGTGTCCTTCTCACTAACTGATATCAGAGGCAATTTATTTTTAGGTGAGACACTGCTTCTTAGCAGTAGGGGTGTGGACTTATTCTGGAGTGTTGATCATAGTATTCCAAAACAAACATTGAGCAGAATGTGAACTGACCAAAAATTCCCTCATAGCTTGCTTTGTGATTCTATAAAGGAGAATAACTATATTCTTTTATGCATGATCTGAATAGCTAAAGAAAATATTTTTGAGGTTCTAACTGATATGTTTTGTTCTTGGTATCTCTTTCTACTCCCTAACCCTTTTCAACTGGCATTTTATCCTCATTGCCTCAGAAGTGAAGACACAGAAGAGGGGGTCATTCTTGACATTAGTCTCCAAAGCTTGGGCACTGCTGAACCAGAGTAAAAATGGAATATGGCATATGTTTCTACCTGCCCAGGTAAGAGCCCAAGGAAGCAACAGGTCAGCAGGTTCTCTGTACCCAGAATGACCCTGAAGCAGGGGTGCCATACATGGCACAGGTTGGCACAGGCACCCTCTTCTCAGATTTCCCTGTGAGTGCAGGCAGAGGGTACAGAAAATGTCAAGGCTCTGGAAGGGTGAAGTTGCCGTTTACTGAATCCCAGAGCTGTGCCAGTGTGGGAACAACATTTTCCAAGGCTTGAGGGTGACATGTGTGTGGGACAGTGAGCACACAGTGAGACCAGGTCTTGTAATGGAGAAGGAAAGTGAAAGTGTTAATTGTTCCGTCATGCCAGACTCTTTGCGACCCCATGGCCTGCAACCCACCAGGTTGCTCTGTCCATGGGATTTTATAGCAAGGATACTGGGATAGTTTGCCATTTCTTTCTCCAGGGGATCTTCCTAACTCGGGAATTGAATGCAGGTCTCCTGCATTGCAGGCAGATTTTTTACTAATAAACCCTAAATATATCTGGGCTCCTTTGAATCATTTAAAACCCATGCTTATTCTTTGGGGTCATATCAAATTATGAGTATAGAAAGGAGCTAGAGCTGAATGTAGAACAAAATTTGTTTTCTGATTTGAAAAGTGCATTTGATACAAAGAGCAACATGCTAAACAGAGAAAATAAAAGGGGAGTGGAAATTTTTTGAAAATAGTTTTGCTTGTAAATGGTAGTCATATAATTAGCCTAGCACACAAATGAAGTATAATTAATGCTATTATCATATATTTAATAGTGTACATTTAATAAGATACATTTATGTTTTAAATGTGTGTTTTAAGATATCTAGGAAAATTCTATAAATATAATGTAATTGAATCCATTTAAAGTAAAGCTTTGCCCCCTTCTCTTTGGTCTTGGAGATTCCACTGTCACACCCACATTTTCTGATACAAAAGGGTTAAATATGTTGAGGCATTTCAAATCTCTAGGCTTCTTTTCCTCTGATAAACTGACTTATATTTAGCTTGTTCTTATATCGTTGTTACCCATGATCCAGTGTTACATAAAATTCTCACTCACAAAATACATGTGTCATTTTTATGAAGTGTATAACTAATCTCAACATTATATGAAAATGCCATACATAGTTAAAAAATAGATAATAGTATGAGTACTATGAATAATCAGTGTTTCTATGGTTAAAGCAGTGTCAGTGTTTTCATTATAGTCCCTATTTCAAAAATTATGACTTGACCAAAGGATTTTCTACTAAGATTTGATGTGGTTATTGAGCTCTCAACCAGAGCAATTTTTTTCAAAGTGCTTTTTCAGAAAGATTTGCCGTTTCTTAGTATTAGACATGTATAGAGGCAGGGCAGATTCCCATTGCACCATCACTTCAAAAGTCCTTTTGTTACTGAAACATGCTTGCCTGAAAAAAATAGAGGGATAAGCCACAAAGGGCTACCTGTGTCCTTGGATCTATGTCATGGGCTGTCTTATAAGGAAAACAACTTTCCAGTGATGAAATTGACTCGTATGAAACTGCACATTTCCTTTGTTACTAAACTGTTATTTTTTATCTGAAGTTTCTGCAATAGTTCCTTTGTTCTTTATTTCAAAATCCATCAATTCTAAGAATCCTTTATCCCTCTGAAATCCTGTTAAGTCAATAGGTCATCTCCCTAAAATTATAAGGCCCTTTCTATTATTGACATTCTTTTTGCTCTTTGTTTTCAACAGATATATTCCTACCATTTTTCACTTTTGAAGACATGGGCTAAGTGAGTTTCCCCAAATCTAAATTCCTACTGACATAACTCAGTGCCTTATAGCCTTATAATACACACAGATCTAATACCTCCTGAGGACCTAAACTCCTAGGACCTATCAGTTAGAATGGAACTTTTAATGATAGCAATAATAATAATTATTAATTTTTTGGTCCTTTGTCCTCAGCATTCTCATAACATTTTGTTCATGTAATTTCTATAGCATTTGGTCATTTACAGGACTTCTGCCCTGGGAACTTCTCAAAGGGAAATTCTGTCTTAATTTTGCCCCCTTTAACGGGTCCCCTTCACCTATAAATCAGAGGCTAAATATAAAATAAAGACTTTTGACTTTGACCTACTTTTGGCAATTGCCTGGACTCTTTAAAGTAGCTCTGCCTGAGTTGTTGCTATGTGAGACAATTTGAACTCACCGATCTAGCATCTCATATCTTACCATGGAAGATCTCTATAATACCAACCATGCACTTCCTTCTCTCCCTCAAGGTAGGAACTGGATAGGGATCGATACTTATTCCTCTCTGTATGTCTAGAACTATACTTTTTGTGACTCCATGAACTGTAGCCCACCAGGGTCCTCTGTCTATGGGATTTTCCAGGCAAGAACACTGGAGTGCATAGCCATTCCCTTCTCCAGGGGATCTTCCTGACCCATGGATCCAAATTGGATCTTTCGCATTGCAGGTTGATTCTTTACCATCTGAGCCACCAGAGAAGCCCTGTATTTAGAACTAAGGACATAGCAAATGTACAGTCTATCTGTATTAGCTCTGTTCACCAACCAAATGAACTTGCCATGTGCAAACTGTTCTGCATAAGGTGTTAATTCACAATGATTCAAATTAACATTAATATTTACAGACATTGCTGTTCATTTATCTTAGCTCATTTACTTTATCATAAAATAAAGCTGAGTTAAACATTACTATATGCAGAAGAAATTTAAAATGGTTATGTAGTACAGCAAACCTTATAACGCATTAATCTTCATTACTGAGGAGACGTTTGATAATTCCCTTAAGGATACACCACTTGAGTTACAAGATTCCTCCAGGGAAAAGATGAATGCTTTGAGATATAAACATCCTGCATGTTATAGGATTTCTTACAATAGATAGAGGATTTCTTATGATAGATTTGAGGAGCCCAGGAAAAACTGGAAAGTTTATGAGATAGATGGATTGAATTGATGGCCCCAACTTTTTATATATCCTTGTACACATGTCCTTTGCTATCACCCTCTCACACTGATCTTAGACTTGGCCACGTAACTTTCTTTGACTAATGAGACAGAATAAACCTGACATAAGCAGCTTAAAAAATATTTTCAAATTTCCACTTATGCACTTAGACTTTTGCCACTACCTAGAAAACATGCTCCAGAGAAGGCAATGGCACCCCACTCCAGTACTCTTGCCTGGAAAATCCCATGGATGGAGGAGCCTGGTAGGCTGCAGTCCATGAGGTCACTAAGAGTCAGACACGACAGAGCAACTTCACTTTCACTTTTCACTTTCATGCATTGGAGAAGGAAATGGCAACCCACTCCAGTATTCTTGCCTGGAGAGTCCCAGGGATGGGGGAGCCTGGTAGGCTGCTGTCTATGGGGTCACACAGAGTCGGACATGACTGAAGCAACTTAGCAGCAGCAGCAGCAGAGAACATGCCCAGTCTGGTTGATTGGAGGAAATGGGAGAGTGTGAAAAAGATGAATTGTCCTAACTGAAGCTTCCCAGACCAGCCAATTCTGGTCCCACTCACCAACTGACTGGATACATGGGTGAGCCCATCCTAGATCAACTGAACTCAACCCTGATCAGCAAAACTGCTCACCAGAGCCATAGTTTTGTGAGAAATAATTAAAGTCATTGCATTAGGCCATTAACTTTTAAGATGATTTGTCAAATAGTATCATGTGGCAATAGACAAAATCGATACAGTGGCCAATTTTCCTGTAAGAAAATTATGAAAGTTATAATTCTTATAAGATATATAAGGAATTTAGATTTTAAACTTTCAGTAATTTCAAGTAGAGAGTAGGCATACAAATTAAAAAGTTGAGCTAGAAATTAAAAGTTGTTTTGTTTTCAGAAGGGATAAAAAAAGATTGGAGAAAATGAGATAATTTTCAGAGTCAGTTTGTTGTTTCAGTAAAATATAGGCTCTGGAAGCAGATTTTGTGGGCTAGAGTTCTGACTCCAACTCTTTCATGGTAGTCTGACCTTGATCAAGTTACTTAATCTCTCTATGCTTCCTTTTCCTCATCTGTGAAGTTGGAATACCTACTGATGGTAGACGGTTTTGAAAGTTATATGAGGAGATACATCTCAGATACTTTGAATAGTCTGACATATAATAAGCAGCCAATAATGTTAGCTTTTATTGTATAAGAGGTAGAGTGGCTAAAATAGAGTGACACCAAATCATTACTGTGTGTCAAGTTTCAGGATATAAGGTAGAACTTCAAATAGGACTTCGGCGAAAGTGAAAGTGCTCAGTCTTGTTTGACTGTTTGCAACCTGATCATTTCTTTTCTGGGTATTTTTAAAAGCTGCTATCAGTTGCAAGGGGCTTCCCAGGTTGCTTAGTGGTAAAGAATCTGCCTTCCAATGCAGGAGACTCAGAAGACGCAGCAGACAGGGTTTCAATCCCTAGGTTGGGAAGATCCCCTGAAGAAGGAAATGGCAACCCACTCCAGTAGTTTTGCCTGGAAAATTCCATGGACAGAGGAACCTGGTGGGCTACAGTCCATGGACTTTCAAAGAGCTGGATATGACTGAGCACACACATACCACACATCAGTTGCAGAATCATTAAACAAAAGAGGAGTAGTGGGTTATAGGCAATGGCAAATATGAATTTAAATTATGTGATGATAAGCAAGTCATTGAGTCTTCCTGGAATTTGGCTTATTCATTAGTACATGAAGGCCTGGCTGAACAAGATGGTCTCTAAGGAACTGTAAGCCTTGATAATCTGTTACTCCTGAATTTACAGTGAAAGTAAAAGTTGCTCAGCTGTGTCCAACTTTTTGTAACCCCATGGCTTATACAGTCCATGGAATTCTCCAGGCCAGAATATTGGGTAGCTGTGGGTAGCTGTTCCCTTCACCAGGGGATCTTGTCAACTCAGGGATCAAACCCAATTCTCCCACACTGCAGGCAGATTCTTTACCAGCTGAGCCACCAGGGAAAGCCCCTTATAGTAGCAGAACTTATCATAACCGAGTACTAAAAATAAACAACTGGTGATTTTCTTAATGCAAGAACAGTTTTAAATGGTAAGAAAGAATAGCAGTGATAACATTTTAAGTAAAATTCCATTCTTTATACAAAGACAAATAATATAATATGTATTGGTAATGTTTCCTAGGACCTGCATTATGCCAGATACTGTGATAGATGCTGAAGACTAAGAGATAAAACATATTTCCACTGAGTACCTATGAGTACCTATAGGTACTATAGTGTGACGACAGGAACAGCTGAGAGAGAGAGAGAGAAATAATTTTCTACTTAAAAAAATATGTTGTATCTTATTCTTCATTAAAGGTTGACTTTGCTGACTTATATGAGATAAAGTCAAAACTTGTGTTTATGGCCACTAGATCTGGAGAAGGCAATGGCAATCCACTCCAGTACTCTTGCCTGGAGAATCCCATGGACAGAGGAGCCTGGTAGGCTGTGGTCCATGGGGTCACTAAGAGTTGGATATGACTGAGCGACTTCACTTTCACTTTTCACTTTCATGCATTGGAGAAGGAAATGGCAACCCACTCCAGTGTTCTTGCCTGGAGAATCCCAGGGATGGGGAAGCCTGGTGGGCTGCCATCTATGGGGTCGCACAGAGTCGGACACGACTGAAGTAACTTAGCAGCAGCAGCAGCAGTATATAGACCCTCCTACAGTCTTTATGTGTTTTAATATTTTTTCCATAAAAGTACAAAAGTGGAAAATTTTATCCCTAAACAAAGAATTGTGTCTAAGCAAACAAGCAGAATATGGTGGTGCTTATTATTAAGATGTCTCTCAGCTCTCAGCATTCTAAATTCAGCTTTATGATGCAGGAGCCGAGTCTCAGATTTTATCTTGCCAGAAACTCCCTGTAACACTCTGCCAGTAGGGGGCACTAGAGGAAAATGAGGGTTCTGAGGAAGAAAGAAGGAAACTTCCTGTTCCTTGTGAGCTTCTAGAGGGCTTTCTGTGAGTTGATCACTTTAGTAACATTGAAATCCAGTTTGCAGCCTTTCTAGCATGTCAGAGCCAGTTTCATGATGTATCAATACGTAGACACCAGCCCCAGCTGATCAATACCCCTCACAGAAGTTGGAGGTTCAGCCACCTTGGGCCCTTTCTTGACAATCCTGTTATGTAATTATCTCAACCTCTAGTTTTTGTCCCATAGTCTGTATGCTGTTAGCTGCCTCTTGCAGTTGCTATTTTTGATATACTTTGTGATAATTCTTTGTATTCTTTTAATTATTTAGTTAACAATTTTATACATAATTACTAACTATATAAAATTTTCTCTATACAAAAACTGATGTAGTTTCTGTTTGGGGCAAGTGAGGATCTTAACAATGTACTTTAAAAACTATTTTTAATTGAAATAAAATTGTGTACAGCAAGTGTGTGTCTTTGTTTTGGCTGCTATAACAGAATACAGTTGCCCCTTGAACAATTCATGGGGTTAGGGGTGCTCACTGTCCACACAGTTGAAAATCTGAGTGTAACTTTACAGCCTGCTCTCTGTATCAGATTTTGCATCTGTGGATTCACACAATGGTGAATTGTGTAGTACTGTGGTATGTATTTAGTGAAAGAAATCCATGTATAAGTGGACCTCTCCCGTGCAGTGGAAACTGCTGTTCAAGGGTCAACAGTACTATAAACTGGGTAGCATATGAAAACATAAAAGTTTACTTCTCACAGTTCTGCAGTCTGAGAAGTCTAAGACCAAAGGCACTGGAAGCTTTAGTGTCTGGTAAGAATTCACCTTTTGGTTCATATATAACGATCTTGCTCTGTCCTTATCTGGTGGAAAGGTTATGAGAACTCTCTTTTATAAGAGCACTTACATGACTAGAATCTCATTTCTAAGGGCACCAATCCCATTCAAGAGGGCTAACCTTAATCCATGACCAATTCACCTTCCAAAGGTCTCATCTGTAAATACCATCATATTGGGGATTAAATTTCAACATGAATTTTGGGGGGCTATTAACATTCAGTTAATAGTTCAATTCAGTTGCTCAATCGTGTCCGACTCTTTGCGACCCCATGAACTGCAGCACACCAGGCCTCCCTGTCCATCACCATAATAGCAGTGTATAAACTTAAATTTAGAAATTGATGTTTTTATATGTATATATTCATCATCTGAATGAAAACTAAGATCATGGCATCTGGTCCCATCACTTTATGGCAAATACATGGGGAAACAGTGGAAACAGTGACAGACTTTATATTTTTGGGCTCCAAAATCACTGCAGATGGTGACTGCAGTCACAAAATTAAAAGACACTTGTTCCTTAGAAGAAAAGTTATGATCAACCTAGAGAGCATATTAAAAAGCAGAGACGTTACTTTGCCAACAAAAGTCCATCTTGCCAAAGCTATGGTTTTTCCAGTAGTCATCTATGGATGTAAGAGTTGGACTGTAAAGAAAGCTGAGTGCCGAAGAACTGATGCTTTTGAACTGTGGTGTTGGAGAAGATTCTTGACAGTCCCTTGGACTGCAAGGAGATCCAACCAGTCAATCCTAAAGGAAATCAGTCCTGAGTGTTCATTGGAAGGACTGATATTGAAGCTGAAACTCCAATACTTTGCCCACTTGATGGGAAAAGCTGACTCATTTGAAAAGACTCCGATGCTGGGAAAGACTGAAGGCGGGAGGAGAAGGGGACAACAGAGGATGAGATGGTCGGATGGCATCACTGACTCAATGGACATGAGTTTGAGTAAACTCTGGGAGTTGTTGATGGACAGAGAGGCCTGGCATTCTGCAGTCCATGGGGTCTCAAAGAGTTGGACACAACTGAGCGACTGAATGGAACTTAAACTGATTCATCATCTGGATCAAAATATAGAAAAATTATAGTGCTCAGATGGTTTTGTGTGTCCTCACCTCGTTAATAATCCCTGCAAAGATAATTACTATTGAACTATATATTAATAGAATTATATAGTATGTAATTGTTTATGTGTCTGGTTTCTTTTATTGAATATAATATTTTTGAGATTCATTGTGTGTAGTTTTTTGTTCTCTTTCATTAGTGTGCTTTATTTCATTTATGCCTATCATAATTTGTTTATGCATTTTCCTTTTTTAATTTAAACTTATTTATTTAGATTGGAGGCTAATTACTTTATAATATTGTATTGGTTCTTGTTGATGGACATTTCTTTATAGTTTTGACTATTTTGCAAAAAGCTGCTTTAAGAAGTCTTGCACAAATCTTTTGGTGAGCATAAGCCCTCACTTTAGGGGTATGTGTCCCGAAATGGAATTGTTGGGTCTTAGAGAATGTATTTGTTTAGCTTTAGTAACTACTGCCACACTGCTTTCCAAGTCAATTGTACTAATGTACACTCCCACCTGCACTGCATAAAGTTCCAGTTGATAAGCATCTTTGCAATTATTTCTTTAAATATTACTTCTTTCTCAATTTCTCCTTTTCCTTCTGTGATGGGATAAATAGAGGTTGGAGTTGTGTACCACATGTTACTTATACTGTGTTATTTTTTAAATTTCTTTTTTCCTTTATGTACTTCAATGTATATATTTTTAATTTATATAGCTTTGAGCCTATTTACCCAGTCTTCTGTTGTGTCCAATCTGATGTTAAACTCATGAGTTCTGAATTTCAGATATTGTATCATTCAGTTCTAGAATTCCCATTTTATCGTTTTGAAATTCACTGGTAAAATTCTCCATCTTTTCATCTATTTTGTGCATATGATTTGTATATATTAATTATATATCAATTACAATTATTTTAAANGGGGCTTGTGTGCGTGAAAGGCCGTGGGGGTGATGGCTTGGCACCTTCAGAGACTGCGTAGAAAACCACAAAGCGTATGTTCTGCTTGTGCAATTCACACGCAGACCTTTTTCATGAACTCGGGAGTCTGCTTCTGAATGTGACACGATAATATATGCACATGTTAAAGCATGCACTTTGACAAGTTTTGATACGTACGTACTTGTGGGATCCTAGGGGCTCATTTGTGTGAAGACAGACTGTGTTGGCCCGTGTTTGGTGGTGGTGGGTGGTCTGTGGCCTGCTCAGTCGAATGGCTTAGCTGTCGGGTTGCTTCCCCTTGGTCTTAGTTTAGGGGTTAATGAGACTCACCGTCTGAAGAACACAAACGTATACTGCACTCATCACTGCTTTTTGTTCTGCAGTAGCTAATCCTTCAGTACACTCTGACGTTTTCTGAGCGCTCTTGTGACAGCTGTTTTAATTTCCTCTCTTAGGTGTGGCGAAACTGGTCACGTAGCCATCAACTGCAGCAAGACGAGTGAAGTCAACTGTTACCGCTGTGGCGAGTCAGGGCACCTTGCGCGGGAGTGCACGATCGAGGCCACAGCTTAATCGCTCTCCTTTGTCGCCCCTCCTTTTCTGATTGATGGTTGTATTATTTTCTCTGAATCCTCTTCACTGGCCAAAGGTTGGCAGACAGAGGCTACTCCCAGGCCAGTGAGCTTTACTTGCCATGTAAAAGGAGGAAAGGGGTGGAAAAAAATCGACTTTCTGCATTTAACTACAAAAAAAAGTTTATGTTTAGTTTGGTAGAGGTGTTAATGTATAATGCTTTGTTAAAGAACCCCCTTTCCGCGCCACTGGTGAATAGGGATTGATGAATGGGAAGAGTTGAGTCAGACCAGGAAGCCCGTTCTGGGTTTCTCGAATATGTTCCCATGTAGGAGGTGAAACCAATCCTGGAAGTGTCTGTGAGCTTCCATAAATAACTTTAATTTTAGCATAATGACTGCCTTGGATTGTCTGACCTCAGTAGCTATTAAATAACATCAAGTAACATCTGTATCAGGCCCTACATAGAACATACAGTTGAGTGGGAGTAAACAAAATAAAAAGACAAACGCGTGTTAATGGCTGTGCGAGAGCACTCGGGAGAGAAGCCTGAGCAGGAACAGCCTCACCACGGCGTCGATGCTGGGTAAACAGATGGTGACGGCAATGGTGTGGAACACACGTTTTCAAAGACTAAATCTAAAACCCAGAGTAAACATCTGTGCTCAGAGTTAGCATGATTTGGAGCTATTCAGGAATTGCAGAGAAATGCATTTTCACAGAAATCAAGATGTTATTTTTGTATACTATATCACTTAGACAACTGTGTTTCATTTGCTGTAATCAGTTTTTAAAAGTCAGATGGAAAAAGCAACTGAAGTCCTAGAAAACAGAAATGTAATTTTAAACTATCCAATAAAGCTGGAGGAGGAAGGGGAGTTGGACTCAAGTTTTTTTGTTTCAACTTTTCGTTACTGTATGTAGTGCAAAATGCCACATTCAAGGGGAGCAGAGGACCGACTGGAGTTCCTTTCTGTGCTGACTCGGTCCGGCCCTGAGTGGGGAGCGTGGCTGCTGGAGCCGCTTCCGACGCTCGGTCAGCGCTGCAGGGCGGCGGCCGCTCCCGCCTCTCCTGCTTTACGGGGACGGCCTTTCGCCCCACGGTGGTCCTGAGCGGCTCTGACACCGCGGGTGGCCTTCCTCAAAGGCTTTACTTCTTTAGCTGGCCTCGCTGTAACGTGTTCATTGAATTGATACTTTTCTGAAGCTGTCCTGTGGTTTTTTTGGCGCAAGGTGTGTGGGGTCTTGGCTCCTGGGCCAGGGATGAGCCTTTGTCCCCCTGCGCTGGAGGGCGGAGGCTTAAGCGCTGGACCATCAGGAAGTCCCGCCGTGACAGTTTGACCATTTCAAATTTTCCTGGACTTCACAGGGATCTGAAATGTTGGATTCCTTGTGTTTTTTCTTAGGCTGTGATCTAGAGTTGACATGCACCTTAGAAGTCATTTAATGAACTCACTTTATAGATGAGTTCCTAGAAGCTTAAGCTGAAGAATGTGCAGCTGCCTGGAACTTCAAGTACCCTTCCTCTTCTACAGCCGCTGAACGCCCCTGCCCCTCCCCGTGGCTGCTGCCCCGAGCTTCCCAAGGTGGCTCGTTGGCCCCTTCCTCCTGCCGGGTGGTTTCCTCGCCTTGCGTGTGCTGCACGCCGTGTGTCATCTGGTCAGTGTGTGGTGGTGGGTCACACAGCGCTGTGCTCACCAGAGCAGCAAGGTGGTGAAACCTTGGTGCGGGCTCCTTTCCTTGGAGTCCCGCTTCCAGTTTTGTTTTGACTGTGTGGCTGGGTTACATTGTTTCTTTTTGGCGCAGCCGCACTGCCTGGGATCTGGCTTCCCCGTGTCTGCAGCCTGAAAGCTTGGGGTCTTTAACTTGGGACAGACAGCGGAAGTCCCTTTGATACTTTTGTGAAGCGGGTGTTGTATCTCAGATGTTAAGCATGTTAGAGATCATGATAAGTTTAGTTTTCTGGCACAAGTACGAAGCAGTGATGTTGCATTTCATCAGTTTTACTGCTGATAAAGAACTTGACCTCTTGCATTGAAATGACAAGCGTTTCCCTTGAAAAGTCAGTAATCTTATCACTCATTCACCTGATGATTTTAGCATTTCCTGTTCTTTGTGTACAGTTGGGAGAAATGACGTGGCTCCCTGGTTCAACAAAACCAAGTTGCACTAAGTGATACAGTGCCCTTGAGGGTTTTGAGGATTCTGGTAAATAATGAGTGTCGTCCACTTAGGAAGAGCTGACTTTTAGATAGAGGCTGTTTCACATGGTAGACTGTTCGCGGAGCAGGCTGCCCTTGGCTCTGAGGCAGCCCCACGGGCAGCGGGTGGGAGCCTGGCTTCTGATGGGACGCCGCTGCCTGCTCTCTCAGTGTCAGGCAGAGTCTTGAATTCGGGGCTGTCAGAGAAGTCAGCAGGCAAACGCGTGCCATCCCTTCTCTGCACCCTGTTCTGGGATCTCCCCCTTAATTATGTTAGTGCTGGTCATGACAGTCCTTGTTAGACTCCATCATTTTTAAAGCCTGGTAGAAACCCTAGTTGTCCAGAAGATTTCGAGCACGTTATTCATTGGACTCATGTAACTGCTGCAACCGTTTTAAAACATTTCTAACGACAGTTTAATAGAGTAGGTGTTAAAGAACATCTCTGTTAGAATTAAAGAGGCTAGCATTGGGCATGACTTTCTCAGGGTGGGTACTGAGCGGTATTTTGTAAGATGCTGGGTGACTCCCGGGGTAAGGAGGCAAGGTCATGGCCCCAGTGGTGTGGTTATAATTTGAGCACAACTCAGTCCAGAGCTTGTGCTCTGAATTACAAAGGTTCATGTACATTTAATTATCCTTGTTACTTGCCTTAGAATTGAAAGAAATTACATTGAACGTAACAGCTTCCCATCTGTTCATTTCCACCTCTGCTACTAACCTTGGCAATGAACTTGACTGCTTGTGATCTCGGTAAAGGTTTTGGTAGCAAGCGGACGTGTCAGTTCTGTCTCCCAGGCAGGCGGTGTGTGATGGTGATGAGGGTCAGAGTGGTGTCTTCAGCGTCTCAAGCTCCGTGTTCACACTTGGGTCCCTGCTCTTGTGCTTGTGGAAACACCTTCCTAGGCAGGCCTGAGGCGACCGAGGCAGCTGCAGGGAGGAAGCGCACGCCCTTCAGCCGGTCAGCGTGCTTTTGTGTTCATTGCCGCGTCTTCATGGAAGGCACTTACGGTATGAACCACGAACCCTGGCCTGGCGCCTGACCGCTCTGGTCTCCACCGGAGGACACTGCTGCGTGACCGCTGTTGGGCAAAGAGAATCTGGCGACTCCAGCAATGTCGTGGCAGGCCTTCCGCAGTTCACCGAGGTCGGCTTCTTGCACGAGGAGGGCGCCCTGCGCTGCTCTCCACCCGAGCCCTCCACCGCCCACAGCTTCGCAGCTGCAGTCCGCTTGCCCTCTCGTGCCCTGTCACAGCTTGCTGGAGCAAGATGAACCCAGGTCTCCTGCATTGCAGGCAGATTCTTTACCGTCTGAGGCACCAGAGAGCGCTCTCACAGTCTGGGAGATGGGAACTAGGTCTATGCTTCCTGGTCAGGCCACAGGGTGTGTGCGTGAGGCCCGCACTTTTCAGCACTCCCATGTCTGAGGCAGCCTTGGTTGATCACTGGAGCTTTAGGGAGCTTTCCAACCAAGGCTTGATTAGAGCCGGGTGAGTGTCGAGGTCTAGAGACTGCCGGCTGGCGTGTTAGAGGGGTGGGCTTTTCTCTTCGGGGGGTGCTGTGCCGTGCCTCCGTCGCTGCGTGGGCCTTCTCTTCTCGGTGAAGCTGTGGGGCGTGGGCTGCTCACTGCAGGGGCTTCTGCTTGGAAGCACCGGCTCTGGGGGCGTGAGCTTCAGTAGCTTTGGCCCCCGGGCCCCAGCGCACGGGCTTAGTTGCTCCGAGGTGTGAGGGATCTTCCCAGATCAGGAATCAAACTCGAATGGGAGGTGGACTCTGCGGCTGAGCCACCAGGGAGCCTGGGATGGGCCTGCCTTTCAGGGCCTCCAGGTGGTATTTTCAGTCTGGGTAAGAAACTGCAAATGATGTGGTCTGTTTAAATGCAGATGAGGTGACTCTTGTCAAAGCTGAGGCGTTTTGCTTATTTGCTAATATTCTGGGTGAAATATTTGGCAACAGGAAACTGGACAGATACAGCAGAGATCAGAGGTGCCAGTCACCGCCGTGGGAGTTGCGTGTGTGACTTCTAACACCTGGCTAAGTCACTGCTCACCTCCCCCCAGGGCTGTCTCAGTACCTCTGTACCCGGACCTCCAAAACGCTCCTGGTTTTAGCAGCAGAGCCTTGCTTGTGTTTGAAGCTGTGTAGCAGCACCTAGGCAGCAGCCCACACTGAAATCTCTGCTCGGGGTCAGTTGTTGGCTCGTACTTGAAACTCAGCCAGTCGCTCTGAGCTCATCTATAAAGTGAAGAAAAGCTGTCCTGCAGAATCACTGATCGTGATTGGGTGACAGGACACATCGTTGGTAAAAGGTGGGATAATCAGTGGTGCCACGTCGTTGGTAAAGGGTGGGATAACCAGTGGTGCCACATGGTTGGTAAAGGGTGGGATAATCAGTGGTGCCACGTCGTTGGTAAAGGGTGGAATAACCAGTGGTGCCACATGGTTGGTAAAGGGTGGGATAACCAGTGGTGCCACGTCGTTGGTAAAGGGTGGGATAACCAGTGGTGCCACATGGTTGGTAAAGGGTGGGATAACCAGTGGTGCCACATGGTTGGTAAAGGGTGGGATAACCAGTGGTGCCACATGGTTGGTAAAGGGTGGGATAACCAGTGGTGCCTCTCATTTGTTTTCAAACTTCTGCAGTGCCGCCACACTGCGTCCTGCTGAGAGGAGCGCCTCTCAATGTGTGGCAACCCTGAAATGGGGCGGGGTGAGCCAGTTATCGAATGCTCAAGTGTCTGGCCGCTAACTGCAGACTCCGGGAGGCAGTGGGTCGTGCGGGTGGAGCTGGTCAGCTAGCAGATGGAGGAGGTGGTGCTGCAGGAAACTAGATGGGCCCTGCCCCTCTGGGCTCAGCAGCGGCTTGGCTCTGCCCCACTGAGTGGCACTGCCCACTGCTTCACACTTCATTTAATGTGTCCTTGTCTAACTCTGAGCGCATTTTGAAAATCAGCTTTTTGGGGCATTTAACCTTGATTCAAAATTAGTTCCCATCCTAAACTTAGATTATAAATGCAATTTCACTTTGGAAATTTGAAGCAGAAATACTACAAGTATAATGGATTAAAGTCTTATTAGTAACTGAAATTTTTCTTAAAATTGTGGATGCTCCAATCATGCCCCTTCCCAAGGATTCTACCATAACTCATTTTTACTCTTTTCTTGGGTGTTAATTTTATTAGACCCAACAGAACAGCATCCCCTCGTGAGCATGGGAGTTTCTGGTATCTTCTGCTGGTTACCTCTAGGTTGGGACAGAGAGGCCCAAAGTCGATTAAACCTGCGACAGTACCTGTGAGATGCAGTCCTCTCAGGAGAGTTGTGTCATTTCAGTCTCATCCTGTCTTTATTTCCCACTAAGAACACAGTGCTCCGAGACCCATTCAGATTACAAGGTGTCTGTATTAACTTCAGGTCTTGGGCTTGGACCAGGACAGTACATGGAGGGAGGGTATGCTTCTGCCTCGGATGGGCCTTGTCACCATCTCATCCTAACATGACCAGAAGCGTCATCCCATCAAAGTTACAAGTTTGGTTGGCTACAGAGGCCCCAGTCTCTTGTCCTAAATCAGGTATGGGTGAGATGCGGGTATGATTCAGCCTGGGGCGTCACCCCTATCCATAGCTTTGTGACTTGCTCCCCAAGATGAGTGGCATAGGGCCCCAGTAAAAAGACACAGGACACGGCCCTTCAGGACGGGAGACTGGAAGGAAAAGGCCTCAGGAATCCAGCAGGGCAAGCGGTGTTAGGGCCTGAGCACATCCTCTGGGCTTGAGCTGCCTCCCCAGGAGCCATCGGTTCCTTTCCATGGAGGGCAGCACCTGTTCACGGCTGCACACTTGGATCAGCCCGTTTCCTGTCCCTAGAGTCTGCGGTGGTTAACAGCCCTCTTTTGTACCCTGTCCCTGCCATCCAAGCTGGCAGTGGCTCTGCTGGTGTGAAAGGTTCAGCCCTGGGGGTCTCCTGCGTGTGTCATCGGAATTCACTCCATCTGACAAGGTTTCTCTGTGCATCTCTCCTGGATAACCCATCTGTATTCCTGGCTTCTGAGATGGTTCAAAGTGGCCATCAGCCAGGAAGAGAGCCCCCTGAAGCTCACAGTACTAAAGCAGCGAAGTTTTCGGGGTCCCACCTAAGTGGCACACATTCCTTCCACTCCATTCCCATAGGCCAGGGTTTCCTGGCAAGCCCACACCTAGCTGTCAGGGAGATGGACGATGGACTGTGGCAGGACAGCCTGAACTNGAGTGTACATGCGTTCCCAAACATGAATCCCATCCCACCTCCCACCCCATAACATCTCTCTGGGTCCTCCCCATGCACCAGCCCCAAGCATCCTGCATCCTGCATCGGACATCAACTGGCGATTCATTTCTTACATGGTAGTATACATGTTTCAATGCCATTCTCCCATCTCATCCCACCCTCTCCCTCTCCCCCAGAGTCCAAAAGTTCACTCTACAGATCTGAGTCTCTTTTGTTGTCTCGCATACAGGGTCATCATCAGCTTTTGAATTCCTCCAGATTTCTTGTGTTAGAGTGGTTTTCAAGAGGCTTGCCCGCCTCCCCCACCCCCACCCCAGTGAGTGCTCCTGCAATAATTTTAGATTTTTCATTGTACTATGAATGTTTCTTTATCTACTCTTGTTCCTCCCTTTTTCTTTTCCAGCCATATTCTAATGTTGTTACTTACTGCTTGTTAGCTTGTCTCTGCTGCTGCTGCTGCTGCTGCTAAGTTGCTTCAGTCATGTCCGACTCTGTGCAACCCCATAGACCGCAGCCCACCAGGCTCCCCCATCCCTGGGATTCTCCAGGCAAGAATACTGGAGTGGGTTGCCATTTCCTTCTCCAGTGCATGAAAGTGAAAATGAAAGTGTGAAGTTGCTCAGTTGTGTCCAACTCTTAGCGACCCCATGGACTGCAGCCTGCCAGGCTCCTCCATCCACGGGATTTTCCAGGCAAGAGTACTGGAGTGGGGTGCCATTGCCTTTTCCGTAGCTTGTCTCTAGGATGTGGTAATGGGTTCTTCTCTTATTCACATTAAGTCTTAGACTGGAATGATATCAGGTCCCAGGTCCTGGATGTGGTCTCAGTGATGCTGCTTTCCAGGCTCTGGCTGTGGGCACTGCATGCAAGCCCACCCTCTCTTATGAGAGGCAGGATTTGTTGCTGTTGTCATTCCTTCCCCCTAGCTGCAATTGGTTTTCACCAGTGTCCTAAGGGTGACATCTGCCCTAGGAAGCTATTTCTTATGTCATCACATTCTTAGATTTTGAGCTAGTCGGTTGCCCTGTAATCTCAGCTATCCATAGTTTCAAGAAAACTCATGAATTTTTTTGGCTCTTTTACATTATATGGGGTGTAAATGACACTTTTTATGGCTTTCCACATTGCTGGATGGAAAATAAGTTTTATATGAATAAAGCATGATTGTAGAAATGATCAGAACTTCATAGTTTCTTACAAATTAACAACCAAGGGTTTTATGGACCTAAAAATGGAAGATATCCACAAGTAGATGAAGATGTGTTATGTTTTGTTCCTGAAATACTTGCAAAAAAGATTATTCTCACACTCTAAGCACTGCAACTGAAGGTAGGGTAGATTGCCAAATTCTTTGGAATAGATGAAATCATTTAGAAGCAATGAGGGACTGATGTTACCGATTCGTGTGTTGTACAGGATTATCATTATGGCATCATGTCATGGTTTAAATAGAAGCATTTTTATTCCTTGGTGGTTTATAAAATAAAGGTGTGCCCTAAAATTGACATTCTGTGTACTGTTAACAGTATGGTGGAACTTCATGTAGGTAGGGTGACAGATGACGTTCAGATTAGGCATTGAGGCTTAAATACCAAAAAAATAAAAAATATTTGTGTAATACTGTCACTTTAAATCCTTGCCATTCGTGATTTCCTGAAAATAAACTTATTCATGAGGTTACAGCTGATGCACTGAAAAATGGATAAAAGGTTTTATTGACTTGGAATGCAGATCAGGTATATTTTCAATGAGAGAAACTAGATTAAAAGTCAATACAAAGTCCAGGTGACTCAGTGGTAAGGAATCTTCCTGCCAATGGAGGACACACAGCAGATGCATGTTTAATCCCTGGGTCGGGAAGATCCCTTAGAGAAGGAAATGACAACGCACTTCAGCACTCTTGCCTGGAAAATCCTATGGACAAAGGAGCCTGGCAGTCTTTAGTCCACGGAGTCACAAAGAGTCAGATACAACTGAGCAAATGAACACACTGGCGTAGAAGAAGTACAGCATGGGACACGGGTGGCCTGGAATAGAAGGGAAGGAAAAAGACTGAAACATAAAAAAAGGGCTAGTGAATAGAGATATGCGAACGTCAACAATTTTCAGCTTCTCAGTGTTACCTGAATCAGTCTCCAAGCATTATTTTGTTGATAATAAAGTGAGTATAAATTTATGGGACTGATCCCGTTACAATATATCCAGAGGAAGTCTAAATCCTTTCGACAGCCTTGGGGAAGGGGTGTCTTAATCAGGGGAAGGATTCTTAATCAGTAAATTGACTTTTGTTCAATGTGCTTTGCCAAAGACATCAATGTACTGTGGAATTGTATTTGCCAACTTCTCTAAGTAAATTGGGCTTCCCAGGTGGCTCAGCTGGTAAAGAATCTGTCTGCAATGTGGGAGACCTGGGTTCGATCCCTGTGTTGGGAAGATCCCCTGTAGAAGGGAAAGGCTACCCACTCCAGCATAGAGAAAGTCTTTACTCACAAAAAGAATCCTTTAGCATTTTACCAGATCTTTGCAGTTTTTGACATTAAAACAAAAACTACATCTCTATCCCAAAAGCCCATTATAATTTTTAAGGCAAAAATAAAAAGTGAGAATTGTGTAATGTTGAGGCTCTATCCTTCAAGGGATGTTTGATATTTTTGTTTTACATTAGGATATTGCCTTTAATCTTTGAATCTAAACACATGTAAGATGTGTACATATATGTTATTGAATAAGGTAGACTTAAGACCATAAAATGTTTGATTTCCTTGTGTCTAGTTAGTTTTATCATTCATAAAAATTCCAAGTGAAAAGATATGCCACATGCTAGTGTATTTTTTGTAATGTATTTCTTTGGTAGTATTTTAAATAACAGGGAGTACCAAAAAACTGATCATTATGGAGGGATTTAACCTCAGCTAGCTATTTTATAACCAATGCTTTATTCCAGCTCTATAATTAACATCTAAAATTAACATTTTTCAACATGACTTTAAACATTAAGGAATCAAAGTAGATATAAATACTTAGAGTACTATTGCTTTGCACTTTTTAGGCCTTTCAAAACGGAACTGAAGGCAGTCTCTCTCCACATGAAATATGGCACAGTACATGCTTTGGAACTGTTTTATAGTTTTAAATGTTTTTTATGCAAGTGGGTATAATTATTTCCATATGTTTATAAAGAATAAAAGGAGGTAGTAGTGGAGAGTGCTGAAATAGTCTATGTCCCTTTCTTTCACCAGACACATAAGAGAACTGGTCCCTTCTTATCTCTAGTCTTTTGGTAAATAGAATTTATTCACTTTCCCTAATACTAACCTGAAGATGCTATTTAATGCTTCAGAAACAAATCTTATGAATTTTTTACATGATTAAAATGGTCATAACTATCCAATGTTTCTTGCTGATTGAATCTGCCACTTCTGTTTACTAGGAAAATAAATAACACATGTTTGCTCTCTTTCTAAAAGGTTCCTATTTATTCTGTGGTCATTTCCTACTTATAATATTTCCAGCTTAATTTCATAAAACAGATTTTATGTGACTTGAAAAAAAGCCCTTATTGTGCATTGTCTTCAAATATTTTTTCCCATTGAGCACTGGACTTTTATTTGAAGAAATATCTAGCCATCCAGTTTTTTTTTTTTTTCTTGAGCTGGAATTTAAAAAGTGAAACAGCTGCATGCCTTGCATATACACACAGAATAGGCAGAATTCAACTGTTTGAGAACTTCTTCCCCCCACCTACATGCCCACTGTATCAGCAATGCATGTGCCCAATTTCTAGTTGTCAAACAAAGAAAAGCAAAGTTTACAGGGCATTTGTCTTCCAGAGTGCTCATTAAGATGAACACATATGCAGAGAAAACTGTCTAGCAGGAAAACTCTCACTGTTATCATTTCTTAAGGCATGGATGCCATAAGAAATCCTTTTTTTTTTTTTTTTTGGACCCTTGCCCGGTGATTTAGGGCCTCAATGAGTTCAGTGAACATGGCTAAATCATATCTTCAATATATAAATTTGTAGTTTGTCATAGACTCTATGTCATAAACTAGACGTGTTCAAATTGAGAGTCAAGGTCTGTTTCTTTACCTTTGCATTTATGTTAAAATATGAAGCATTTTGGATACATATTTCAAGGCTTTTCTCAAATTACATCTCTTCTCAGATTCTTTCCTATCATCTCTGTTCGATATGACCTCAAAATTTTATGTGATGTGTTCTGCCTTATTTTATAATTATTTGTGTATTTGTCTTGTTTTCTTTCAATTCTGCCACATTATTTTCTACTTTTTCTTTTTCCATCTCTGCTACCTTGTACAAAAATATCTATCTTGGTAATACTCCTTCGATCTAGAGTAAGGGTTAAATGTAGGTGTTCTTTACCCACAGAATTGAAATAATGGTCCATTGTTTCCTTTTCTAACTCCTAATAATATCCTAATGTTGGGAAAGTTCAATTTTAATGCAAATAAAGAATACATGTAATATAATAATACACAATATATATCATAAAGATCAATTAAAATTGTCAATTATGTAACAAGCTTAAGCTGACATTTCTAAGTAATTGTATGATTTTTGTAAAAGTCATTAAACTCTAGAATGGGAAATACTTTAAATTCAAGCAACTCATGTTGCAGAAAGAGCAAACTGACATTCAGACTTTAGAAACACATAAGAACTTTATTTTGCTTTCAGTTAGGAGTATTGTAAGACAACAATGGACTTCTGATTCAATTACTAATGACTCTTCTTTTGCTTGAAAATTTTCTCTGTTAACCTTGATGAAGTAGGAATTATGCCATTAGCACCCTGCTGCATTTATTGTTGAACTGTACGCCCATGATTCAATCATATTACAAAGGCTTTAAGAAGCAATAGTATTATTTTTTATTCCTGCCCTATTTGATTATAGGTGTTTTCCAAGTGATTCACATGGAACTTTAGCCAGTCTACTTCTGCCCAAAAGTCTGATATATCTTGGTATTGCTAATTGATAAGGATAATCACTTTCCAAAGACTCATGATAAGAAGTAGAGTCCAGAGTAATCCAAGTACTTTGGTAGCAGGTGAGCCAAATTCAGCTCATAATTACTCCAAAGCCTCTGCCCATGTAAGGAACACATCCTGTTATGGACCAAATTGACCTGAAACATTTTACCTAAACCACGGGGTCCACAGTTTTAAATTGCTTTGCTATAAGTGAGATATTATAAGGTTTGCTATAAATGAGATTCCCCATTGACAAAGGGAAGAGAGTTTTGCATGATATTTTTCCAAACTTTCTCTTAGAAGTTAAATTCTCAGCTAGGTTTATACATTATTTTTGTGTGTGTGCTGACACAGTAGACTCAACTGTGTGAGATTCTAACAGAGAAGTATAAGAGCCTATGAGTGGTACTAGTATTGATCACATCAAGTATCCTCATACGTACTCTAGTTCTGTTCTCTCACTTAACTTTCATAAAAACCCTGTGACTTTGGTGTCACTCCCATTTTACACACGAAGTGCCTGAGGCTCGGTCATGTGAATTAGTGAATGATGGCATTGAACAGATCCAGGTTTGTCTTATCTGAGACTACATACTCTTCATAACATCAAGCTGAATTTATCCTAAATTTAGTTGTAGGTCTCTCACCACTTAGAAATCTCAGCTTGATTCAAACTCATTTGTGTGAAGGAAGAGGCAGAGTTAGTCTGATTTGTAAGTGGAGTTGTCATATTATGTTCCATAATCAACACAGTCTGCACCAACTGCCTTTTGCATTTCCAGACGTGGCAAAAAAAATGGGTTTTGTGAGTTATGTGAGATTGAGTTATTTAACAATTAGCAAGTTGCATGCTATAGATATTCTGTGGAGTTTATAAAAAAAAAAAGAGAATATGGAGTGCCTTTATCTTTCAGGAGCTTACATCAAAGGCATCATGGGAGAAACCAAAACTATGTAAGTGAAATTTAAGGTGGGCTGAAGGGAGTACTGTCCTTCCTGGAAGAGTGAAAAAGCCATTTTCAGGGCCAAGTCAACAAGATAAGGTTGCCTGAAGGGCCCTGGGGAAGTATCATAATATGGCTGATTGTGGGATGATGTGGCTTTGACTGTAACAATTGAATAGAATGAATTAGATAAGCAGTTGATGTAAGCCAATCTTGCCATGCACAATCATTTTGGTTTTTGTAGTTAGTATGAGCCAACAACAATTAGTACCAGGGTTAGATAGTGTCCTACAAGCCCTAACCACCCATCCTCATCTTTCCCCTATATTCCACATTTCTACTACCTTCCATAAATGAAATATTCCTTCCTTTCTAAAGCCAGTCTTCCACTAGTGCAGTAGATCCCATTATATCTCCCTTACTCAATGATACTGCTCCAGAATTCTCCCCTCTTTCTCCTGCTCACCGTTTTTAACTCTTTATATAAATCTGATCTTATTTTTTCCTGTCCATATTTTCCCTGCCATATATTGATCCAGCTATTAAATAGATGGTCAGTCTTTGAGGAAGATGGTCAATCTTTGAAAAGGAGAAGTAAATATTTCAACAGTTGAGACTGATTAAATTTATAAAGTTTTTTATAATAAAGTGGATGAAAGAGATCTGAAGCTTGAGTAGCTTATTCTTGCAGCTTTAAGATATATAAATGAAAATTTCTATTGAGAGGTGAAAAATCACTAGGTCTGATGTTGATTCATAGTTCAGCTCAAATCATGATGAAAAAATACTCGTGGAAATATACTATTGCTTAAGATGAGAAAACTCTAAAGATAAAAGTTCTTCAAGTGAATGACATGAAATAATGGAATAGTTCTTCCCTAAATGAGGGCCTAGAGGAGCTATCCCACACTGAAGGTCAGGAAGGGCGGCGGTGAGGAGATACCTCTCGTACAAGGTAAGGAACAGTGGCTGTGCTTTGCTGGAGCAGTCGTGAAGAGATACCCCACGCCCAAGGTAAGACAAACCCAAGTAAGATGGTAAGTGTTGCAAGAAGGCATCAGAGGGCAGACACACTGAAACCATACTCACAGAAAACTAGTCAATCTAATCACACTAGGACCACAGCCTTGTCTAACACAATGAAACCAAGCCATGCCTGC
>SJYQ01001910.1:0-11998 GCA_006410935.1 Redunca redunca | reverse complement strand
CTGCCATGGGTGTACACGTGTTCCCCATCCTGAAACCCCCTCCCTCTTTCCTCCCCATACCATCCTTCTGGGTCATCCCAGTGCACCAGCCCCAAGCATCCTGTATCCTGCATCGAACCTAGACTGGCGATTCGTTTCTTATTTGATATTATACCTGTTTCAATGCCATTCTCCCAAATCATCCCACCCTCTCCCTCTCCTACAGAGTCCAAAAGACTGTTCTATACATCTGTGTCTCTTTTGCTGTCTTGCATACAGGGTTATTGTTACCATCTTTCTAAATTCCATATATATGNTTCTTTCTGGCTAACTTGACTCTGTATAATAGGCTTGGTTTAATCCACCTCATTAGAACCGATTCAAATGTATTCTTTTTAATGGCTGAGTAATACTCCATTGTGTATATGTACCACAGCTTTCTTATCCATTCATCTGTTAATGGACATCTAGGTTGCTTCCATGTCCTGGTTATTATAAACAGTGCTGCGATGAACATTGGAGTACATGTGTCTCTTTCAATTCTGATTTCCTTGGTGTGTATGCCCATCAGTGGAATTGCTGGGTCATATGGCAGTTCTATTTCCAGTTTTTTAAGGTATCTCCACACTGTTCTCCATAGTCGCTGTACTACTTTGCATTCCCACCAACAGTGTAAGAGGGTTCCCTTCTCTCCACATCCTCTCCATCATTTATTGCTTGTAGACTTTTGGATAGCAGCCACTGGTGTGAAATGGTACCTCATTGTGGTTTTGATTTGCATTTCTCTGATAATGAGTGATGTTGAGAATCTTTTCATATGTTTGTTTGCCATTTGTCTGTCTCCTTTGGAGAAATGTCTGTCTGGTTCTTTGGCCCATTTTTTGATTGGGTCACTTATTTTTCTGGAATTGAGCTGTAGGAGTTGCTTGTATATTTTTGAGATTAATTCTTTGTCCGTTGCTTCATTTGCTATTATTTTCTCCCATTTTGAAGTCTGTCTTTTCACCTTGCTAATAGTTTCCTTTGTTGTGCAGAAGCTTTTAATTTTAATTAGTCCCATTTATTTATTTTTGCTTCTATTTCCAATATTCTGGGAGGTGAGTCAGAGGATCTGGCTGTGATTTATGTTGGAGAGTGTTTTGCCTACGTTTTCCTCTAGGAGTTTTATAGTTTCTGGTCTTACATTTAGATCTTTAATCCATTTTCAGTTTATTTTTGTGTATGGTGTTAGAAAGTGTTCTAGTTTCATTCTTTTACAAGTGGTTGACCAATTTTCCCAGCACCACTTGTTAAAGAGATTGTCTTTACTCCATTGTATATTCTTGCCTCCTTTGTCAAAGATAAGGTGTCCATAGGTGTGTGGATTTATCTCTGGAATTTCTATTTTGTTCCATTGATCTATATTCCTGTCTTTGTGCTAGTACCATACTGTCTTGATGACTGTGGCTTTGAGGTAGAGCCTGAAGTCAGGCAGGTTTAGTCCTCCAGTTCCATTCTTCTTTCTCAAGATTGCTTTGGCTATTCAAGGTTTTTTGTATTTCTACACAAATTGTGAAATTATTTGTTCTAGCTCTGTGAAAAATACCATTGGGAGCTTGATAGTGATTGAATTGAATCTATAGATTGCTTTGGGTAGTATACTCATTTTCACTATATTGATTCTTCTGATCCACGAACATGGTATATTTCTCCATCTATTAGTGTGCTCTTTGATTTCTTTCACCAGTGTTTTATAGTTTTGTATATATAGGTCTTTCATTTCTTTAGGTAGATATATTCCTAAGTATTTTTATTATTTTCATTGCAATGGTGAATGGAATTTTTTCCTTAATTTCTCTTTCTATTTTCTCATTATTTGTGTATAGGAATGCAAGGGATTTCTGTGTGTTGATTTTATATCCTGCAACTTGACTATATTCTTTGATTAGCTCTAGTAATTTTCTGGTGGAGTCTTTAGAGTTTTCTATGTAGAGGATCATGTCATCTGCAAAAGAGTTTTACTTCTTCTTTTCCAATTTGGATTTCTTTTATTTATTTTTCTGCTCTGATTGCTGTGGCCCAAACTTCCAAAACTATGTTGAATAGTAGCAGTGAGAGTGGGCACTCTTGTCTTGTTCCTGACTTTAGAGGAAAAGCTTTCAATTTTTCACCATTGAGGATAATGTTCACTGTGGGTTTGTCATATATAGCTTTTGTTATGTTGAGGTATGTTCCTTCTGTTCCTGCTTTCTGGAGTTTTTTTTTTTTTATCATAAATGGATGTTGAATTTTGTCAAAGGCTTTCTTTGTTTCTATTTAAATAATCATATGGTTTCTACCAAAAATTTAGAGAAAAGCTACTCCAACTCTTCCAGAAAATTGCAGAGGACAATAAGCTCCCAAACGCATTCTATGAGGCCACCATCACCCTAATACCAAAACCTGACAAGATGCCACAAAAAAAGAAAACTAGAGGTCAATATCATTGATGAACATAGATGCAAAAATCCTTAACAAAATTCTAGCAAACAGAATCCAACAACATATTAAAAAGATCATACATCATGACCAAGTGAGCTTTAACCCAGGGATGGAAGGATTCTTCAATATCCGCAAATCAACCAATGTAATTCAGTGCAATAATAAATTGAAAAATAAAACCCACATATTATTTTTGATTATTATTATTGTTTTAATTATTATATAATATGTGGTATTCCCCAAATTTATTTGACCCTGTTGGAAACTTTGCTTTTTTTCACTTCAGGGGAACAGCCTGCAGGAAAACACTGTTTGGAAAATACTACTTTAATCCACAGAAGTGGTCCTTATATCAAATGTTTAGTTGCTGTGGCAGGCCCGTGTAGGTGAGAATTTGGTACAAAAAGTATTTTTGTAAAAGGAAAACTATCCACATGTCATATCAATTCTTTTTCTTCTGTTCAAAAGAAATTATTTCACCTGGAGTATGCTTTGTTCACAGACACTACAGTTGAGAAATAGCATGATTTCAACTTCTATTTTAAAAAAAGGCAAACTATTCTTGGTATGAATTCCATAAACAACAGTTACTTAATACTTTAAAGAAGAACCAAGAAATTCTGACTTTTCTTATTTTTAATAACTTTATATTGTTCACATCTTTGAGATATAAAAATAAGAAACATTTAATTTTACAGAGCAAGGCAATTCTAGTGGACTTGAAGGTTTCTGGTCTAAAGACGGAACTCTAATAACTAGTTGATAAGAGAATGAAATGTTGCTATTCATTTGAATCTAAGTAGCAAGGTTTTGGTGAAGGATTTCAAATCATATGCTATTTGTAGCCAAAACTGGGGGAAATGACATTTTAATATTTTCTGACTTACAGTGCAATTACAAGTGTCAGTTCCATTAGCTATGTACTTGTAGTTGGTATAGAATAATTTAAATTATTTATTTACTATTCATTTTCTTTCTATATCAAATCATTATAAATCAAATTTCCCATTCTTTGGTCAGTAAACAGAGTTATCAGTGTTATGCAACCAATCAAATACATTTCAATTTGAAGAAATATTGAATTCTAAACACTTTATTTGTATTTCTTTGTGAAAATGCCAAGGACTTTTAAAAAGTTCATTTTCTCAAATCTTCTTTGGCTGAAGATTATATATATTTGAATAAAGATCAACATTCAAAGACTTTTTAAAACTAAATACTGTAATTTTACCACTAGGCTAAACAGAGTGCTTTGGAGAAAACACCCTGGGGGTTGAGAATCTTTCAAGGGACTGAACTTAACATTTTAACAAGAGACTAAACAATACAAATTACTCTTTTGTTAATGGTTGGGCAGAAAAGAGGATAAATGAAAAACACTAAAAAAGTGTAATTGACTCTATTTCTTGGACATCAATTGATGACTTGCCAGCAAAACTTAGGCATTTTCAAATAATGTATTTGTTAACATCAAAGAGTCTAAGGAAAGGTGAAATATCTATGTATTGCTGCTAAGTCGCTTCAGTCGTGTCCGACTCTGTGTGACCCCAAAGACAGCAGCCCAACAGGCTCCCCCGTCCCTGGGATTCTCCAGGCAAGAATACTGGAGTGGGTTGCCATTTCCTTCTCCAGTGCATGAAAGTGAAAAGTGAAAGTGAAGTCGCCCAGTCGTGTCCGACTCTCAGCGACCCCACGGACTGTAGCCCACCAGGCTCCTCCGCCCAAGGGATTTTCCAGGCAAGAGTACTGGAGTGGGTTGCTATTTTTAACTTTATGTTGGCCACTGAAACATCCTTCATTCACGGCTACCAGAAGAGGAAATTGCTGATCCAGTTAATATAGCAAATATGCACATACAAATAGCATGTAGTGTTTTTCTGTCAATAATCCACACTGTTTTCCATTAGAGGTTTTACTTCTATGTTTCTCACGAGTATGGATAAAAAATTTACATTAAATATAATTCTTTTATTTATGGGAAACCTTCTTGACTAGACATTAAAATCCTGTCAGCCATTATGTAACTGTACTATAGGGAAGATGCCTAATGCTTTAAATTTAGCAAATCACTGGAAATACCTAAAACTATTATGTTCTCATAACTCTTCAGTAGCCAAATAATATCTAAATTTCTATTTGATCATTGAAAATCAAATTTATCTAATTTTATCATCTTATCTAATAGTTTGATTATATTAAATAGAATTTTCAGAAATTTTATCATGTTAAAGTTTTAGAATTTCACAGCCTTGTAAGATAGTGAGCAACCTTATGTTAGTCTATTTAAACCTATATGTTGGAGTTATTTTCTGTAAACATGAGGCCATCCCTTTTTTTCTAGTCTAAAGACAGCTTTTATCTTTTTGAAATGGATGTTACTCTAATAGTTAAGGACATATTAGAAGGCATAAAGAATATTTTTACTCAGAGTTAGTAATCAAACTTCCTTTCAGTTCAGTTCAGTAGCTCATTCGTGTCTGACTCTACAACCCTGTGAACTGCAGCACGTAAGGTTTCCCTGTCCATCACCAACTCTCAGAGTCTACCCAAACCTATGTCCTTCGAGTCGGGGATGCCATCCAACCATCTCATCCTCTGTCGTCCCTTTCTCCTGCTGCCCTCAATCTTTCCCAAGATCAGGGTCTTTTCAAATGAGCCAGCTCTTCACATCAGGTGGCCAAAGTACTGGAGTTTCAGTTTCAACATCAGCCCCTCCAATGAACACCCAGGATTGATCTCTTTTAGGATGGACTGGTTGGATCTCCTTGCAGTCCAGGGGACTCTAAAAAGTCTTCTCCAATACCACAGTTTAAAAGCATCAATTCTTCAGTGCTCAGCTTTCTTCACAGTCCAACACTCACATCCATACATAACTACTGGAAAAACCATAGCCTTGACTAGAGAGACCTTTGTTGGCAAAGTAGTATCTCTGCTTTTCAATATGATATCAAGGTTGGTCATAACTTTCCTTCCAAGGAGTAAGTGTCTTTTAATTTCATGGCTGAAGTCAACATCTGCAGTGATTTTGGAGCCCTAAAAAATAAAGTCTGACACTGTTTCCACTGTTTCCCCATTAATTTCCCTTGAAGTGATGGGACCAGATGCCATGATCTTAGTTTTCTGAATGTTGAGCTTTATGCCAACTTTTTTCTCCTCTTTCACTTTCATCAAGAGGCTCTTTANATGCTTTTCAACTGTGGTGTTGGAGAAGACTCTTGAGAGTCCCTTGGACTGCAAGGAGATCCACCCAGTCCATTCTGAAGGAGATCAGCCCTGGGATTTCTTTAGAAGGACTGATGCTAAAGCTGAAACTCCAGTACTTTGGCCACCTCATGTGAAGAGTTGACTCACTGGAAAAGACTCTGATGCTGAGAGGGATTGGTGCAGGAGGAGAAGGGGACTACAGAGGATGAGATGGCTGGATGGCATCACGGACTCAATGGACGTGAGTCTGAGTGAACCCTGAGAGATGGTGATGGACAGGGAGGCCTGGAGTGCTGCGATTCATGGGGTCGCAAAGAGTCGCGCATGACTGAGCAACTGAACTGAACTGAATATGTTCATACTGCTTTATTCATAATAGCACCAAACATAAATTTTCCAGTGTCCATCAATGCATGGCTATATTAACAAATTGTATATTCACAAAATAACATATTGTATTGTTGTTTAGTTTCTAAGTCATGTCCAACTCTTTGTAAACCCATGTACTATAGCCCATCAGTCTCCTCTGTCCATGGGATTTCCCAGGCAAGAATATTGGAGTGGGTTGCCATTTTCTTTTCCAAGGCATCTTCATGACCTAGGGATTGGACCCACATCTCCTGTGCTGCAGGCGGGATCTTTATCTCTGAGTCACAAGAGAATCCTTAATGTAATATTACTTAGCACTAAAGAGGAGTAACTAGTTATATACACAAAAATATAGATGAATCTCAAGATCTTATTCTGAATAGAATACAAAAATAACATATACTATTTCATTTACATAAAGATCTAAAATAGGCAAACTTAAGTGAAAAAGAATAGAATGATGATTACTTTGGGCATGAAGGTAGGGGACGGCTGGGAAAGAACACAAGAGAACTTCCTGGGGATATAGCAATGCTCTGTGTCTTCATAAGGATTTGGTTGTTTGTCAAATGGTGCACTTAAGATATGTGTATTTTATTTTAAATAAATTGTGTGTGTGTGTGTGTGTGCGTGTGTTCAGTGGCTTAGTCGTGTCTGAATCTTTATAACCCCATGGACTGTAGCCCACCAGACTTTGTTCATGGAATTTTCCAGCAAGAATACTGGAATGGGTTGCCATTTCCTTCTCCAGGGGATCTTCCTGACCCAGGGATTGAACCCATGTCTCTTGTGTCTCCAGCATTGGCAGGTGACTTCTTTGACACTGCAGCATGTGGGAATCTCAAAAGAAAAAAAATACTGTAAAAAAAATTAATTCTGTGATATACATGCATAGGTATTTGAGGGGAACTGTACTGATATTTGTAACTTTGAAAAGCATAGAAATAATATGGATTGATAGATGGATAGAAGCATGGGTATACAGATGGGTGTTTGATAAAGCAAGTATATAAAATTTTGATTATAGAAACTAATTACTTCATGGCAAATAGATGGGTAAACAATGGAAACACTGACAGACTTTATTTTTGAGGGCTCCAAAATCACTGCAGAGGGTGACTGCTGCCATAAAAGACCCTTGTTCTTTGGAAGAAAAGCTATGACCAACCTAGACAACATATTAAAAAGCAGAGATGTTGTTTTGCTGATGAATGTCCATTTAGTCAAAGCTATGGTTTTTCCATTAGTCATATATGAATGTAAGAGTTGGACTATAAAGAAAGCTGAGCACCAAAGAATTGATGCTTTTGAACTGTGGTGTTGGAGAAGACTCTTGAGAATCCCTTGGATTGCAAGGAGATCAAACCAGTTCATCCTAAAGGAAATCAGTCCTGAATATTAATTGGAAGGACTGATGTTGAAGCTGAAACTCCAATACTTTGGCCATCTGATGCAAAGAGCTGATTCATTGGAAAAGACCCTGATGCTGGGAAAGATTGAAGGCAGGCGAAGGGAAGGGCAAAGTATGAAATGGTTAGATGGCATCACTGACTTGATGGACATGAATTTGAGCAAGCTCCAGGAGTTGGTGATTGACAGGGAAGCCTGGTATGCTGTAGTCCATGGAGTTGCAAAGAGTCAGACACAATTGAGTGACTGAACTGAACTGAATAGTGAGTATGCGTATTCACTGGAAAATTCTCTCATTTTTTTTTCCTCTTTGAAAACTTATGTTAAAAATATTAGGAAACAAATTCAGAATTTAACCAAGATTTTACAAACTCCTCGCTACCCCCTGGACTATGCCATGCATAACTATCTCTCTCCCCAATATGGCATTGATTTTACTGCATGTTTCCCTGCTTCCATCCTTACTCTTCTGCAATCCATTCTCACTGCAGTAGCCAGATTCTTTTGAAAATATAAAAGTCAGATCACATTAACTCAAGTCCTTGTAATGATTTCACAAAGTCCTCCGTGATCTATCCCCCTGCTAGCCAACTGACTTTTTCTCATACTTTTCAGTGGATGACTCTTCCAAAACAAACAAACAAAAAAAAAACATCCTCTTTACTGTTCCTCCAATAGGTCAGACATGCTTTCACTTTGGGTTTGTTCTCTCTACTTGGAATGCTCTTTTTCAAATATTTTCTTTTAAAACCTTCATATCTTTGTCCCCATTTCACTTTCTTAATGGGAGTCACTCTGAACACTCCTTTCAATAATGCAACCTGTACCCTGATCCCAGTACTCCTCACCCCCTCAATTCCCTATAAGTTCTTTTATTTTTTCCATAACATTTATCACTTTTTAACATTTATGTAATATATTTCTTATGCTTATTACTTATCATTATTTATTTCCCTGTTTTGGCAGGATTTATATGTACCTCACTAATACAGCCCAAGCACCTCAAAGAATGCATGACTGGTGCTAGACTCTAAGTTAATATTGGTTTAAAAATGTATGAATGGGTAAAGTTGGACTTGAAAGATGGTAAATACATATTTTCCTGAAAGTAAAACTTTTTAAGCAGAAAATGTCTATGGTAAAAAAATTACATTAAAAAAAAGCAAAAACAAAATAAAACCCTCCTACCCTCATAGCTCAGTTGATAAAGAATCTGCCTGCAATGTAGGAGACCTGGGTTCAATCCCTGGTATGGGAAGATCCCCTAGAGAAGGAAATGGTGGCCCACTCCAGTATTCTTGCCTGGAGAATCCCATGGACAGAGGAGCCTGGCAGGCTACAGTCCATGGGGTTGCAAGAGTCAGACATGACTTAGAGACTAAACCACTACCACCAAGCCAACCAAGCAACCATAATTATTGCTGGTAACTTGATATACTTGTGCTTTACAGAAATACACACACACACACACACACACACACACACACACACACACACGATCAAATGGTTAATAACAATGTTTACTTTTTAGAATTATTTATATATTTTTATATAAATAAAATAAAATTCTCCAATCTAGGCTTCAGTAGTACATGAACTGAGAAATTCCATATGTTCAAGCTGGAATTAGAAAAGGCAGAGGAACCAGAGATTAAATTGCTGGATCCTAGAAAAAGCAAGAGAATTCCAGAAAAAAAAAAATCTAATTCTGCTTTGCTGACTATGCTAAAGCCTTTGACTGTCTGGATCACAAAAACTATGGAAAAATGTTCAAGAGACGGGAATACCAGACCACTTTACCTACCTCCTGTGAAACCTGTATGCAGTTCAAGAAGCAACAGTTAGAGACAGACATGGAACAACAGTCTAATTCCTAATTGGGAAAGGAGTACATCAAGGCTGTACTGTCACCCTGATTATTTAACTCACATGCAGAACACATCATGCAAAATGCTGGGCTGGATGAAGCACAAACTGGAATCAAGATTGCCATGAGAAATATTAATAACCTCAGATATGCAGATGGTACCACCCTTATGGCACAAAGTGAAGAGGAACTAAAGAGCCACTTGATGAAGGTGAAAGAGGAACGTGAAAAAGCTGGCTTAAAACTAGGCGTTCAATAAATGAATATTATGGCATCTGGTCCCATCATTTCATGGCAAATAGATGGGGAACAATGGAAACAGTGACCAACTTTATTTTCTTGGGCTCCAAAATCACTGCAGATGGTGATTGCAACCATGAAATTAAAAGATGCTTACTCCTTGGAAGAAAAGCTATGACAAATCTAGACAGCGTACTAAAAAGCAGAGATGTTACTTTGCCAATAAAGGTCTGTCTAGTCAAAGCTAGACAAAAGTCAAACTTTTCAGTAGTCATGTATGGATGTGAGGGCTTGCCTATAGAGAAGGCTGAGTGGCAAAGAATTGATGCTTTTGAATTATGGTGTTGGAGAAAACTTTTGAGAGTCCTTTGGGCTGCAAGGAAATCAAACCAATCAATCCTAAAGAAATCAATCCTGAATATTCATTGGAAAGACTGATGCTGAAGCTGAAACTCCAGTAATTTGGCCATCTGATGTGAAGAGTTGACTTATTAGAAAACACCCTGATTCTGCAAAAAACTGAAGGCTGGAGAAGGGGACAACAAAGGGTGAGGTGGTTGGATGGCATCACTGACTCAATGGACATAAGTCTGAGCAAGTTCCAGGAGATGGTGTAGGACAGGGAAGCCTGGGATGCTGCAGTCCATTGGGTCTCAAAGAGGTGAGTGAACAACAACAAAAATAAAATTATTTTATAACTTGCTTTTTTCCCCCTTAATACTACATATTCCAATTAGCATATTTTCCATTAGTATACTTAAACAACATCATATTAATGGTTATGTTACTTAATCCCTTGTTGGTAACTTAGGCTATTTTCAGTGTTACACCACTAAAAATAATATTTTAATGAACATTCACATAGCTTACGTTTATGCACATATTTATAATATTTTCCTTAGTCTAAATTCCAGGAAGTGAAGTTGTTGTATCTGAGGGCATCTTTTTAAGTTCCTTAATGCTGCTGCTGCTGCTAAGTTGCTTCAGTTGTGTCCGACTCTGTGCAGCCCCGTAGATGGCAGCCCACCAGGCCCTCCCATCCCTGGGATTCTCCAGGCAAGAACAACACTGGAGTGGGTTGCCATTTCCTTCTCTAATGCTTGAAAGTGAAAAGTGAAAGTGAAGTCGCTCAGTCATGTCTGACTCTTAGCGACCCCATGGACTGCAGCCTACCAGGCTCCTCTGTCCGTGGGATTTTCTAGGCAAGAGTACTGGAGTGGGGTGCCATTGCCTTATCTGAAGGCCCTTAATAGGTATCCCCAAAATCTCTTCCTCCTGAAATTCATAAAAGCTTAAAGCTTAAACTCTCACCTGTAGTGTAGAAGTGTTCCTTTTTGATGGAAAGAGGGATTTGGATATAAGAAAAAAGAATGGAGACCTTCTGACCAGTTTTTGATTGGGTTGTTTGTTTTTTTTATGATATTGGCCTGCATGAGCTGTTTATAAACTTTGCAGACTAATCCCTTGTCAGTTGCATTGTTTCCAAATATTTTTTCCCATTTTGTGCATCGTCTTTTCATTTTGTTTATGGTTTTCTTTGCTGTGCAAAAGCTTTGAGTTTAATTAGGGCCCATTTGTTTATTTTTTCTCTTATCTCCATTATTCTGGGAGACTGATTAAAAAAGATTACTGTGATTTAGTCAGAGTGTTTGGCACAGAGTTTCCTTTGAGAATTTTATAGTTTTAGATCCTACATTTAGTTCTTTAGTCCTTTTTGATTTTATTTTTGTGTATGGTGTTAAATAATGTTATAATTTCATTTTTTTACATATAGTGGTCCAGTTTTTCCAGCACCATTTTTTGAAAAGACTGTTTTTTCTCCTTTATATAGTCTTGCCTCCTTTGTTATAGATTAGGTGACTATAACTTCATAGGTTTATTTCTAGGCTTTCAGTTCACTTCAGTTCAGTTGCTCAGTCGTGTCCAACTCTTTGTGACACCCAAGGACAGCAGCATGCCAGGCTTCACTGTCCATCACCAGCTCCCAGAGTTTACCCAAACTCACATCCATTGAGTCGGTGATGCCATCCAACCAACTCATTGTCTGTTTTTTCCCCTTCTACTCCTGCCTTCAATCTTTCCCAGCATCAAGGTCTTTTCAAATGAGTCAGCTCTTCTCATCAGGTGGCCAAAGTACTGGAGTTTCAGCTTCAGCATCAGTCCTTCCAATGAATATTCAGGACTGATCTCCTNTGGACTGATTGGACCTCCTTGCAGTCCAAGGGACTCTCAAGAGTCTTCTCCAACATGACAGTTCAAAAGCATCAATTCTTTGGTGCTCAGCTTTCTTTATAGTCCAACTCTCACATCCATACATGACTAGTGCGAAAACCATACCCTTGACTAGATGGACCTTTGTTGGCAAAGTGGTATCTCTGCTTTTTAATATGCTGTCTAAGTTGATCATAACTTTCCTTCCAAGGAGTAGTTCAGTTCAGTTCAGTCACTCAGTCATGTCCAACTCTTTGT
>SJYQ01001908.1:74941-122125 GCA_006410935.1 Redunca redunca | reverse complement strand
TTCTGACCATAATGCATTAAGATTAGATCTCAATTACAGGAGAAAAACTATTAAAATTCCAACATATGGAGGCCATATTCACCAGATATTGCACCTTTGGATATCCATTTATTTTGGTCTTTACAAAATTATCTTCATGGAAAAAAAAAATTCCTTTACTCTGGAAGACTGTAAAAAAACACATGGAAGAGTTATCTGCTCAAAAATATAAAAGATTTTGGGAAGATAGAATTGTGAAATTGCCTGAAAATGGCAAAAGGTAGTGGAACCAAACGATGAACAATGTCATTCAGTGAAGTTCTTGGTGAAAATGCAAAATGTATCTTTTAGTTTTAGTTTAAAAAACTGGAAGAAACTCTTTAGTCAGACAGTTAGCAGTATCATTTACTATCTCTAGCTCCCCTAGGTTTTATCTATCTGAAGGAAATACCTGTATCTCTTGGTTTGCCTGGTATCTTGTGTACAAGTTCAGTATTTGTTGACTGGATGGATAAAAGTAGGTTTGAGGACATACCTATTCTGCTAAGTTATAGCAACCAAAGATACAAATGTAACAGCTAAAGATTTATGTTGAAATCATGATTATACAGTTTTGATTAATATAATCAGTGGATGACTGAATTTGGTAAGCCTCTTCCAAAGTATGAATTATTTTTAAACTTAGGTACAAATACACACACATACACACACACACACACACACACACACACACACACACACACGCACACACACACATGACCTTGACAGTTCTATTATTCCAACTCTGGTAAGTAATAATGCTTGGAAGTTGGCTAGTTAAAATAATACTAAAAATAAAATAATGAATGACAAATTGGAATACTATGCATAATGCAATGTACAAAAACTCCCTTAAAACATCTAGAGAATGCATAATGCCTTTGAGATCAGAAGTCTCAAAAAGAACATATAAAATTCAAAACAATTGAGTACAAACTTAAAATGCAAGTTTCCAGAGTTTCAAAGTTTAAGAAACTGTTTCATCTTCAAAGGAAAGTTAAAATCCTAAAGAAACCTATTTGATAGAAAATGAACATGACAGTGTATCTTATCTGTTGTTTATATGAGCTTTCCTCTTGCAGGAAGTATGACAAAGAAGCTGATCCCATCAAAGAATTTTAAATCTTGTTCAGGTGTTAAGAAATACCCAGTTTAAACTAAACCAAACTTTTATCTCACATCCACATGTCAAATTTTGATATTCACCCCTCTGCTTTGTCCTGACCCAGGCTCCTTAGCTTGTGCTAAAAATGACTATGATAAGACCTGTACTTTTGTCTTGTTCTTTCAATTCTAGTTCTCTGCCATTTAAGCTGCTTCTGGTTCCCCCAGGGACATGATGGAGAGAGATAAAAGGAAAAGAAGAAGATCTCATTTGACAGATGATGCTGTAGGCTGGAGGGGTTCTCACTGCCGAACACACTCCAATGCCGCCTCTTCCTCTCACAGGGTGATCATGAGTGCCTCAGAGACTTTCCAGGTGGGGTGATTAATTACACTATTCCCTCAAGTGGACAAACTAGTGTGATTTCCCTTAAGTCCTTCAGTGATACGGATCCACAAAACCTTCTCTTCTGGGGATGCCTCGCCGCATCATGCAGCCCTTCTGTGTCCTTTTAAGGATGGTTTGGTGTGGCTTCCCTCTGTGGTGTCCATTGAGGTCACGCTAAAACCAGTAGAATTCTAGAAGAAAGGGTCAGACCTCTCTGACTTCTCTTTTAACCATTATCCCCGTGAGCTCCAGCCAGCTTCCCATCTTTAACGTTTCCTACTGAGAATCACTCACAAAAGCTCCCCAGCTCCATAAGGTAGACGGCATTCTGAAACTTCTCTCAGTGACTTGGGCAAATAGCAGCTTATGATGATCTGTGGAGTTCCCAGCTGTGGCAGAATCCAGGCAGAAACAAGAAACCAGTCCTCTGGACAGACAAATCCAAGATTTTTGAGTTATTCTCTTGAAGTCTTCCCTCACTTAAGATTGAAGAGAAACATTACTACTTACCTTTTAGGGAAAGGAAGTTATTTGTTAGGGAATTGACAGTGCTGGAGAATGTTTGAACCCTCATTTCTTAACTTCCTATGTTATTATTTTTTTTTCTTATAACCAAATGTGCACAATGGACTAAGAAATAAAAAATTATCTTCTGGATGCTATGGATCACTAATAATTTTCATCAAATGAATGGGCCCTTATCAACTCACTGCCTTCAACTTTATGAAGTGGAAGTCACTCAGTCAATGTCTGATTCTTTGCAATGCCATGGACTACACAGTCCATGGAATTCTCCAGGCCAGAACCCTGCAGTGGGTCGCCTTTCCCATCTCCAGGGGCTCATCCCAACCCAGGGATTGAACCAGGTCTCCCGTTTTGCAGGTGGATTCTTTACCAGCTGAGTCACAAGGGAAGCACAAGAATAAAGGAGTGTAGCCAATCCCTTCTCCAGGGGATTGCCCCAACCCAGGAATTGAACTGGAGTCTCCTGCATAGGATGAAGGTGGATTCTTTACCAACTGAGCTATCATGGAACCTTCAGCTTTGGGACCTCAGAAATCCATCTGCAATAACAGAATTCCTATATATCATCTAGTTTCAATTTAATAATATAGAAGCAGTCACAATTTAAACCCACCCCTCTGAATTCCAATTATACTTGCTATAAAGTTATTTTAAAATATTTTCATTTTAAATTATTTTGAATTCTTCTGTAGCTTAAATATTATGTTTATGTTTCTCTTAACCAAATTGAATAACATCAATTGCCCCTCACTATGAAAAAAAGCTGTGATGAACATTGGGGTACACGTGTTTCTTTCAATTCTGGTTTCCTTGGTGTGTATGCCCAGCAGTGGGATTGCTGGGCCATAAGGCAGTTCTATTTCTAGTTTTTTAAGGACTCTCCACACTGTTCTCCATAGTGGCTGTACTAGTTTGCATTCCCACCAACAGTGTAAGAGGGTTCCCTTTTCTCCACANTAAAAATAATATATTTGAATCAGTTCTAATGAAGTGGATGAAACTGGAGCCGATTATACAGAGTGAAGTAAGCCAGAAAGAAAAACATCAATACAGTATACTAACGCATATATATGGAATTTAGAAAGATGGTAACGATAAACCTGTATGTGAGACGGCAAAAGAGACACAGATGTATAGAACAGTCTTTTGGACTCTGTGGGAGAGGGATAGGGTGGGATGATTTGGGAGAATGACATTGAATCATGTATGATATCATTTATGAAACGAATTGCTAATCTAGGTTCAACGCATGATACTGGATGCTTGGGGTTGGTGCACTGAGACGACCCAGAGGTATGGTATGAGGAGGGAGGTGGGAGGGGGTTTCAGGATGGGGAACACGTGTATACCTGTGGCATGTTCATGTTGATGTATGGCAAAACTAATACAATATTGTAAAGTAATTAACCTCCAATTAAAATAAATAAACTTAAAACAACAACAACAACAAAATAAAATACTGTTAGGGGAGAAAAAAGAAAAAAAAAACCTAAGACTTTTAAACACATCCTGTGTCATCTCTATTCATTTTTCAAATTAGTTTTTAATTGGTTATTTTTGCAGCTAATTTACACCTGTATTTTTGCTCCATTAAATTTAAGCAGTATTTCTTGATTCTCTGATATATGATACAGACAATTATTTTTTTTTCTATTTACTTTACCTTTCTCCTACTAATTTCCATAGTGACAACTATGGTTTTATTTTATATCATAAAATCACTTGTATATCACATTTTTCTTTTGAAATTATAGATAAGCTATTTTTATATTTTCTACAGGTGTAAAAACAAGAAACATTCAATTTTTATGGGTGCAATAGTACTAGCTATGCAAAATTCAATAAATATGCTGAGATTAGTTTTATTTTCTACAGACCCAAAGCCAGATTCTTTGTGACACCTGGATAAGAAATTTTCTAGTGTCAAAGTCAAATGGATTGTAATGTTTCACACTCTGTGATGGAGGCATTTACGGTTCACTGAGGGTCCCTTCACGTTTCAGATAATATACAGTCAGGGATATGGAACAATACCCTACCTGTGAATAGAAATGTTGTCTTCCATGGGCCAACACTTCTGTCTGATCTTCTATCATATTTTTCCCCTGTTGAAGTGATCTGCACCCCATGTGTTCCAAATCGTGTAATAATGAGACATCAGCGACCTGAGTTCCTGAGTCAACAAATGAAAGGCTGACACCCTCTGGACCTGGAGCCCAGGACAGACTCTGACAGTGAAAATGAAAGTTGCTCAGTCATGTCTGACTCTTTGCAGCCCCATGGACTGTAACCTTCCAGGCTCCTCTGTCCATGGAATTCTCCAGGTCAGAACACTGGAGTGGGTAGTCATTCCCTTCTCCAGGGGATCTTCCTGATCCAGGAATTGAACTGGGATCTCCTGCATTGCAGGGGGATTCTTTACCAGCTGAGCTACCAGGGAAGCCCAGTACAGACTCTGATGCTATGCATACCTCTGAGACATCAGGTGTGTGTCAGGACTGCAGCAGAGGTTAGCCAACCCTGAGGAGTTAGATACTACAACATTTGTTAAAAACCAAAACATTTTAATTTGCTTTCTATTCAGATTATAGTGTTTTTTACAACTCTTGACTTTTCAGATGAATAAGCTATAAGTTTTTATATACCTTCAAAATGATAGATAGTGTTTCTATCAATTTTTTGTTTGTTTTGTTTTTAATATTTATAATTGCTTTATTTCTAATGGTATTCTCCCAAGAGACTTCCAATCTTATGTTACAATCTGTATGGTTTTTCTCAGCCTACTACAGGTCGGTCATATTTTTCTGATCAATTAGAAAAAGGATATCATAGCAGCTCAGGTGGTGTTGGAGAAGGCAATGGCAACCCACTCCAGTACTCTAGCCTGGAAAATCCCATGGACGGAAGAGCCTGGTAGGCTGAAGTCCATGGGGTCTCTAAGACTCGGCCACGACTGAGCGACTTCACTTTCACTTTTCATTTTCATGCATAGGAGAAGGAAATGACAACCCACTCCAGTGTTCTTGCCTGGAGAATCCCAGGGACAGTGGAGCCGTTTGGGCTGCCGTCTATGGGGTCAAACAGAGTCGGACACGTTTGAATAACTTAGCAGCAACAGCTGTAGCAGCAGATGGTGTTAGTAGTAAAGAATCCTCCTGAAATACAGGAGATGTAAGAGATGTGGGTTCAATCCCTGGGTTAGGACGATCCCCTGGAGGAGGGCATGGCAACTCACTCCAGTATTCAGCCTGGAGAATCACATGGACAGAGGAGCCTGGTGAACTACAGTCCATAGGATTGCAAAGTCTGACATGACTAAAGTGACTTAGCCCAGCCCAGCCTATCATAGCAGCTATAATTTCTTCTCCCATATTCTTCTTTTTCTTTTAATGGATGTTACCTTTATATGAAAAATATCTGCATTTTATTGGTAATGAACAAGACTATCAATTTGTATTGATAGCTTAGTTAAGTTCAGTCGTGTCCGACTCTTTGTGACCCCATGAATCGCAGCATGCCAGGCATCCCTGTCCATCACCAAATCCCAGAGTTCACTCAAACTCACGTCAATTGAGTCAGTGATGCCATCCACGCATCTCATCCTCTGTCGTCCCCATTTCCTCTTGCCCCCAATCCCTCCAAACATCAGAGCTTTTCCAATGAGTTAACACTTCGCTTGAGGTGGCCAAAGTACTGGAGCTTCAGCTTTAGCATCATTGCTTCCAAGGAACACCGACGGCTAATTTCCTTCAGAATGGACTGGTTGGATCTCCTTGCAGTCCAAGGGACTCTCAGAAGTCTTCAACACTACAGTTCAAAAGCTTCAATTCTTCATTGCTCAGCTTTCTTCACAGTCCAACTCTCACATCCATACACCACTGGAAAAACCATAGCCTTGACTAGACGGACCTTTGTTAGCAAAGTAATGTCTCTGCTTTTCAATATGCTATCTAGGTTGGTCATAACTTTCTTTCCAAGGAGTAAGCGTCTTTTAATTTGATGCCTGCAGTTACCATCTGTAGTGATTTTGGAGCCCCTCAAAATAAAGTCCGACACTGTTTCCAATGTTTCCCCNAGCCCATCTTTGCATGAAATGTTCCCCTGTTATCTCTAATTTTCTTGAAGAGATCTCTAGTCTTTCCCATTCTGTTGTTTTCTTCTATTTCTTTCCATTGATTGTTGAGGAAGACTTTCTTATCTCTTGCTATTCTTTGGAACTCTTCATTCAGATACTTATATCTTTCCTTTTCTCCTTTGCTTTTCACAGCTATTTATAAGGCCACCCCAGACAGCCATATTGCTTTTTTGCATTTGTTTTCCATGGGGATGGTCTTGATCCAAGGAGCAGTGGCTGTGCGGGCTCAGGGGGGCCTAGAGTAGCTGCTCCATGATCAAGGTCAGGAGCGGCACCAGTGAGGAGATACCCCTCATCCAAGGTAAGGAGCAGCAGCTGTGGTTTGCTGGAGCAGCAGTGAAGAGATACCCCACACCCAAGGTAAGAGAAACCCAAGTAAGATGGTAGGTGTTGCAAGAAGGCATCAGAGGGCAGACACACTGAAACCATACTCACAGAAAACTAGTCAAACTAATCACACTAGGAACACAGCCATGTCTAACTCAGTGAAACTAAGCCATGCCTTGTGGGGTCACCCAAGATGGGTAGGTCATGGCAGAGAGGTCTGACAGAATGTGGTCCACTGGAGAGGGGAATGGCAAACCACTTCAGTATTCTTGCCTTGAGAACCCCATGAACAGTATGAAAAGGCAAAATGATAGGACACTGAAAGAGGTACTCCCCAGGTCAGTAGGTGCCCAACACACTACTGGAGATCAGTGGAGAAATAACTCCTGAAAGAATGAAGGGATGGAGCCAAAGCAAAAACAATACCCAGCTGTGGATGTGATGGATAATAAAAGCAAGGTCAGATGCTGTAAAGAGCAATATTGCATAGGAACCTGGAATGTCAGGTCCATGAATCAAGGCACATTGGAAGTGGTCAAACAGGAGATGGCAAGAGTGAACATTGACATTCTAGGAATCAGCGAACTAAAATGGACTGAAATGGGTGAATTTAACTCAGATCACCATAGTATCTACTACTTCAGGCAGGAATCCCTTATAAGAAATGCTGTAGCCATCATGGTCAACAAAAGAGTCAAAATGCAGTACTTGGATGCAATTTCAAAAATGACAGAATGATCCTTGTTCGTTTCCAAGGCAAACCATTCAATATCACAGTAATCCAAGCCTATGCCCCAACCAGTAACGCTGAAGAAGCTGAGGTTGAACGGTTCTATGAAGACCTACAAGGCCTTTAAAACTAACACCCCAAAAATATGTCCTTTTCATTATAGGGGACTGGAATGCAAAAGTAGGAAGTCAAGAAACACCTGGAGTAACAGGCAAATTTGGTCTTGGAATACAGAATGAAGCAGGGCAAAGGCTAATAGAGTTTTCCCAAGAGAATGCACCGGTCAGAGCAAACACCCAGACTCTACACATGGACATCACCAGATGGTCAACACCGAAATCAGATTGATTATATTCTTTGCAGCCAAAGATGGAGCAGCTCTATAGAGTCAACACAAACAAGATCAGGAGCTGACTGTGGCTCAGATCATGAACTCCTTATTACCAAATTCAGACTTAAATTGAAGAAAGTAGGGAAAACCACTAGGCCATTGACAGCTTAGAACAAAACATAATTCTATGAGAAACATTTTCCCGTACTTGAAGTCATTTTCTGATGCCCTCTAGCATACATTTATTCTAATAAAATAAATGCATGCTACTATGATTTTTTTCTATATGGTCTGCTTTTTTTTAATTTCTAGATGATATGGGATATTTTCTATGTTCTTGAAGTATCATTGAAGTATCAAAATAAAGCTGCTAGGTTTTTTGTTTTTTTTTTCATACTCTGTAGGACTTCAAGAGTAATTTTATGGTGAAGATCCTTGTCTTTTTTATATATACATATTTTTTTAATTTTTTAATTTTGCAATATAGCTCTAGCATTTGATTAACTTTTTTCTTGCATTAACTGTTTAAATTTCTAAGAATCTTTGCATCCTTCTGATTAAGATATTATTTTTATTTTTCTAACATTTATTTATTGATTTATTTTCAGCTACATTGGGTCTAGATTACTATATTCAGGATCTTTATTATGACACAAGAAGTCTCTACTTGAGGTTCACAGAGCTTGAGTCTCTACTTGAGGTTCACAGCACATGGTGTGCTGCCCCATGGCATGTGGGTTCTTCATTCCCTGACCAGTATTTGAATCTGAGTCCCCTACATTGGAAGCCAGATTCTCAACCACTGGACAATGAGGGATTATTTTTTCTTACTGATATTTTCCTGACTTTCTGGAGGTAATATATTTTTTGAGTCTAATTGGATTCTAAAATATTGCCAATAAATAACCTTTTTTTTTTTTTTTAACCTTAAACAGTACTTCGTAAATGGCAAATGAGACTACATTGATTACTATAGCTAATTATTGGATTTTCTTTGGTGCTATGTATTTATATTTTTTTCCCCTCAATGGATCTCTGACTAAAGAGAACGCTGACATGGACATTGGTGAGAGTGGTGAACCCTTGGCCCTTCTTTTGGGTGTGTTGATAGGGAGATGGCTTTTGGGATGTTAATGGGGATATGGCATTCCTATAGGATGTCTTTGTGTTGGAGGGATCACTTTTTTAGAAAACCCAGTTGTCTCTTGGCAGCTCTTTTAAATTACCCTCAAGTTTTTAACAGGATTACATGTAAATATTCAACTGTCATTCACTCTATACTCAGATGCTGAGGAGAATGGTCAGAGAAAGGGACAGATTATTCTGAGGCATAGCTTTCAGTTCAATCATGTGTCTTTTTTATAGCTGACAGATATCTCCATTTTATATCCCTATTGACAGCTGCATTTTAGTTTTTCCAATTTATGTACCTGAAAGCAGAGTAAAGTCTGAGGTCTCAGAGAGCTTGGCCCCACCTCCATTGAGGAAATAGTGGTATTGGGCCCGCTTCCATTGCAACACCCTCTATTACAGACCTCACTTTCTCTTCTGTCAACCGAGAAAAATCTCATAGGTCTCTGTATGTCATGCATTTATGAATTTAACTCCCCTGATGTAATGTCTCAATCATGTCTGTGCTATGATAAAAGTATTCTTTCTTAATTCTGTGCTGTCCAGTCAGTGGATTCTTGGGATGGAAAAGAAGGCATGCATGCTTTGCTGGCTCTTACGGTGCCCATTTTCCATGCCCCACATATCCTAGAGATGGCAGAAAGGATCAGCTTCCACTTGCTCAAAGCCCCTTTTAGACCCATACACTTACACTTCTAAGTAACATTCCAGAGAAATACCTTATCTAAATGCATACTTATTTTATTTTCTGATCACAACTTTTCATTGCTTCATTTTCTTGTTATATGGAATATATGGTTTACCTTTTATATAATTTATTGCTTTCATTTGTGATTCCTTGTGAGTTCCTTCATATCTCTCCATTCATCCTCATCTAATTTCAATTTTAGGGTTATTTCAGTTTAACTATTTTTCTTGCCACTTTTGAAATCTCTCCTGCCCTCTGTTTCTGACTTCATTTCATTTCCTCATGTTGACCTGGGAAAACAGCAATACTCAGTGTCTGCACTCACAGTGTCTACTGAATGATACCCAACACACTCACATGCTCACATTAAGGTAAAGGTATTTTCATGAACCTTTAGCCCCAGTGATAGCCCCAGTCACTCAGTAGTAAAGACTATTCAAATAGAAATAATGATTCCATTATTTCTACTTAACTGTCTCCTCTTATACACAGTAATAATGTCCATATCTTATCTTCTACTTTCTTCAAATATTCCAAGATAAAACTTTGATCTTCACTTTCAGCAGGTGATTTCCTCACTTAAGTCATGAAAAAAATAGAATTTCCTCATTTTCTTACAACTAAAGATTATAAACTGTCTCCATGTCTTCTTTTATTCTTTCTAGTTGTTAGAATAAAATTGTCTACATGGATGGGTTAAATTGTACTAAGAAATATTCCTTTAATCTTAGTTGCTTAAAACAAAAAAATAGGCTAAGTTTCCATTTATATCCTTTTTCTGAGCCAGGACTATTTATTGCTACTTCTGACCCATAATCCTTTCACTCAGCTTAAAGTGGCTGCCTTTTAGGAAACAAATGGCACTTACTATTTTGACTAACTAAAAATTATTTGAGCTTTTCTTTGTTGTTGTTGTTTGAGATATTTACCATTGCATTTCTTGCTAGTTAGTTTTGAGAAGTTCATTTCTCAAAATAAAATTTAGGGCCTTATTTCTATTCCACCTTAGTCCATCTATTCCTGTGATCAATCAGAAACAATAAAAGACCCCCTGGAGAAGGAAATGGCAACCTACTCCATATTCTTGCCTGGGAAATCTCATGGACAGAGGAACCTCGTGGGCTACAGTCTATGTGGTCACAAAGAGTCAGACACAACCGAACACACACACATGCACACAATTAAGACATAATAAGGTTTTCTTACAACCATTCCCCTATAGCTATGCAAGGTAGGGTTGCTCTCTCATGCTACTGTCAGCATTAGTTTTACTGTGTATTTTGTATGGCACAGAGGTGCTCTGTCAGGCTTCCATACTGCTAGTTAGAACTTTTTTCTTCAATGACTATCACCAACTTCCAAGCCAAGGCCACAAACATTAATGCTTTATTATGAAAAGAGCCCACCTCCAGACCATCTATTAGTTATGTGAATACATGCTGCAGTAATAAGCTCCCAAGCTGCATTTTATCAATAACAGAAATACTTTGATGACTCATCCAGTTGTCATCAGACTACCAGAGTGATGGTCTGTTTGGAAGACTTTGCTCACAGTTTGTGGTTGGAGGTCTGCAGACTTCCAGGGTACTCTCTTCTATCCCAGCACTATTCTTTACTCCAGGCTTTTCTGAGAAAATATGCGGGTAAATTTTTACTGTATGGGCTTTACAACTTGCCCAGATGAGACTAGCGTTCTATTGACTGACAAATCAGTCAAATGACCACAAGTAACTTGTAGGCAACCAGGAAGTATTATCTGTGTCTGGGTATCTGTTTCCTAGGAAGCTTTTTCCAACATGAGCACACATTACACAAGACAGCTAATCTTTTCACTAACACAAAACACTAATGTTTTGATGTGTAATAGACTTTGGTCATATTAATTTTCATGGTTAAATATTTGGCAAAATTGTAATACTAATGGAGGGAGCCTCCAAATTAACAAATATTTCAAGTTTCTAGCACTAAGGCTGCATTTAATGAAAACCCTTGCCAAGCCTACAAAAGCATCTAATAGAGCTTCAGAACCTGGGAGTAATGTGCCCACAAGAAAGCGCTGGAGCTGGGTTGCTGGACTGCCTGAGAGCCCAGTGAATGCCTGCAGGAATCCAGAAAGTAGAACAGAATCCTGCATGACTGTCCTGAGGCCAGCCCCCCTTAACTGTAGCTGGGCCATCTGACCAAAATGCCCTCACCCAAAGGTTCTGGTTTGTTTCTCCCTCATTATTACTACACAAAACTCCTACAATAAGCTGGGAGGATAAGTGAATATCAAAGCTAATACTTTCCAGCTTAAGGAAAAAATAAAAAAGAGAGAGATTTCTTACATCTTTTGCAAGCTGTAATGAAGAAAGTGATAAGTAAAAAAATTAAATGTGTACCGTTCTTTGAAATATTTTTACAGATGAAATGTCTTATTATTATGATTTTAGCTACACTGAATATTCTTCAAGAGATGGGAATACCAGACCACCTGACCTGCCTCTTGAGAAATCTATATGCAGGTCAGGAAGCAACAGTTAGAACTGGACATGGAACAACAGACTGGTTCCAAATAGGAAAAGGAGTACGTCAAGGCTGTATATTGTCACCCTGCTTACTTAACTTATATGCAGAGTACATCATGAGAAACACTGGGATGTAAGAAGCACAAGCTGGAATTAAGATTGGTGGGAGAAATATCAAACACCTCAGATATGCAGATGGCATCACCCTTATGGCAGAAAGTGAAGAACTAAAGGGCCTCTTGATACAAGTGAAAGAGGAGCATGAAAAATTTGGTTTAAAGCTGAACATTCAGAAAACTAACATCATGGCATCCAGTCCCATTACTTCATGGCAAATAGATGGGGAAACTATGTAAACAGTGGCTGACTATATTTTTCTGGGCTCCATAATCACTGCAGATGATGACTGCAGCCATGAAATTAAAAGACGCTTACTCCTTGGAAGGAAAGTTATGACCAACCTAGACAGCATATTAAAAAAGCAGAGACATCACTTTGTCAAGAAAGGTCCGTCTAGTCAAGGCTATGGTTTTTCCAGTGGTCATGGATGGATGTGGGAGTTGGACTATAAAGAAAGCTGAGCGCCAAAGAATTGATGCTTTTGAACAGTGGTGTTGGAAGAGATGCTTGAGAATCCCTTGGGTCACATGGAGATCCAATCACTCCATCCTAAGGGAGATCAGTCCTGGGTGTTCATTGGAAGGACTGATGTTGAAGCTGAAACTCCAATACTTTGGCCACCTGATGCGAAGAACTGACTCATTTGAAAAGACCCTGATTCTGGGAAAGATTGAGGGCAGGAGGAGAAGGGAAAGACAGAGGATGAAATGGTTGGATGGCATCACATGGGGTCGCAGAATCGGATACGACTGAGTGACTGAACTGAACTGAACTGAACAGTAAATATTCCAACTCTTCCTTGTTCAGTTAGGCCGCTGGGCTGCATTTAAAAGTTAAAGGTTATTTTCTCTTTGGTATTGTAAGACTTTCACACAGAGGAATATATAGAAAATAAAGAAAAATAGAGATAAGAAATATAAAGTCTTCTATGTGAATTGAAGTCACTCAGTCGTGTCCAACAGTTTGCGACCTCATGGACTGTAACCCATCAGGCTCCTCCACCCACGTGATTCTCCAGGCAAGAATACTGAAGTGGATGGCCATTTCCTTATCCAGGGGATCTTCCCAACCCATGGATCAAACCCAGTTCTCCCACGTTGCAGGCAGTTGCTTTAGCCTCTGACCCACCAGCCCAAATTCAGAAAGTCTTCTATAGTCCTATTAAAAGTCAACCAATGTTACTGTTTTGTTTTGATCTATTTTGTTGGCATTGTTTTATATAACTTTTTTTTTCTTCTGACTTTGGTAAAAATCACATGGTGTGTGTATGTTAGTTACTTAGTTATATGGGACTCTGTGACTCTGTGGACTGTAGCCTGCCAGGCTCCTCCGTCCATATAATTTTCCAGGTGAGAACACATGAATGGGTTACCATACCCTTCTCCAAGGAATCTTCCTGACCCAAATATTGAATGCAAGTATCATGAATTGCAGGAGGATTCTGCACCATCTGAGCCACTAGGGAAGCTCTAAAAGCACATAACATATGATAAATCGAAATATTGAAAAACATTTTTTTCTAAATTGTCACCATGATAATCAGTGCAGTTCAGTCTGTCATTCATGCCACAGTCTTTGCGACCCCATGGACTGCAGCATGCCAGGCTTCCCTGTCCATCATCAACTCCCAGAGCTTGCTCAAACTCTTGCCCATTGAGTTGGTGATGCCATCCAATCACATCTCAGAGGATGAGTTTTCATCCTCTGTCATCCCATTCTCCTCCTGCTTTCAATCTTTCCCAGCATCAAGGTCTTTTCCAATGAGTCAGTTCTTCTCATCAGGTGGCCAGTATTGGAGCTTCAGTTTCAGCACCAGTACTTCCACTAAATATTCAGGACTGATTTTCATTAGGATTGATGGACTTGATCTCCTTGCAATCCAAGAAACTATCAAGAGTCTTACCTAACACCAGATGTCTAAAGTATCAGTTCTTTAGCACTCTGCTTTCTTTATGCCTCAACTCTCATATCCATACATGACTATTGTGAAAATCATACCTTTTACTAGATAGAACTTTGTCAGCAAAGTAACATCTCTGCTTTTAAATATACTGTCTAGATTGATCATAGTTTTTCCCTCCCCCCTCCCACCCCNATAGAACTTTGTCAGCAAAGTAACATCTCTGCTTTTAAATATACTGTCTAGATTGATCATAGTTTTTCTTCCAAGGATTAAGCGTCTTTTAATTTCATGGCTGCAGTCACCATCTGGAATGATTTTGGAGCCCAAGAAAATAGACACTGGCACTGTTTTCATTTTTCCGCCATTTATTTGCCATGAAATGATGGGACCGGATGCCACGATCTTAGTTTTTTGAATGTTGAGTTGTTGGGTTTTTTTTGTTTGTTTGTTTTGTTTTGTTTTTTTACTTTACAATACTGTATTGGTTTTGCCATACATTGACACAAATCTGCCACGGGTGTACATGAGTTCCCATTCTTGAANAAAGTAACATCTCTGCTTTTAAATATACTGTCTAGATTGATCATAGTTTTTCCCTCCCCCCTCCCACCCCATATCTGAATGTTGAGTTTTAAGCCAGCTTTTTCACTCTCCTCTTTTACCTTCATCAAGAGGTTCTTTAGCTCCTCTTTTCCTTCTGCCATAAGGTGTGGTGTCATCTGCATATCTGAGGTTATTGATATTTCTCCCAGCAACCTTGATTCCAACCTGTGCATCATCCAGCCTGGCATTTTGCTTGATGTACTCTGCATATAAGTTAAATAAGCAGGACAACAATATACAGGCTTGACATACTCCTTTCCCAATTTGGAACCAGTCCATTGTTCCATGTCTGGTCTAACTGTTGCTTCTTGACCTGCATACGGATTTCTCAGGTGTCACGTAAGGTGGTTTGGTATTCTGATCACTTTAAAAATTTTCCACAGTATATTGTGATCCACACAGTCAAAGGCTTTGGCATAGTCAATAAAGTAAAAGTAGATTTTTTTTTTTCTAGAACTCTCTTGCTTTTTCCATGATCCAGGGGATGTTGGCAATTTGATCTCTGATTCCTCTGCCTTTTCTTAAAACCAGCTTGAACATCTGGAAGTTCTCAGTTCAGGTACTCCTGAAGTCTAGCTTGGAGAATTTTGAGCATTTTTATGTTAGCACATCAGCTGAATGCAATTGTGTGGCAGTTTGAAGATGCTTTGGCATTGCCTTTCTTTTGAATTGAAATGAAAAATAACCTCTTCCAGTCTAGGGCCACTGTTTTGTTTTCCAAATTTGCTGGTATATTAAGTACATCACTTTAACAGTATTGTCTTTTAAGATTTTAAATAAAGCAGCTGCAATTCCATTACCTCCACTAGCCTTGTTCGTAGTGATACTTCCTAAGGCCCATTTGACTTTACATTCCAGGATGTCTGGTTCTAGGTGCATGATCATACCACTGTGCTTACCTGGCTCATTAATATATTTTTATAGTTCTGTGTATTCTTGTCACGTCTTCTTAATATCTTCTGCTTCTGTTAGGTTCACACCATTTCTGTCTTTTATTGTGACCTTCTTTGCATGACATATCCCCTTGGTATTTCCAGTTTTCTTGGGGAGATTTTTAGTCTGTCTCATGCTATTGTTTTCCTCTATTTCTTTGCATTGATCACTTAGGAAGACTTTCTTATCTATCTCCTTGCTATTCTTTGGAATTGAGTATTCAGTTGGGTCTATCTTTCCTTTCCTCCTTACCTTTAGATTCTCTTCTTTTCTCAGCTATTTGAAAGGTCTCCTCAGAGAACCATTTTGTCTTTTTGCATTTCTTTTTTTTTTTTTTGAGGGCGGTTTGATCACAGCCTTCTGTACAATGTTACAAGCCATTTTCCATAGTTCTTCAGGTATTCTGTGATATTTAATCTCTTAAATCTATCTTTCACTTCCACTGTATAATCATACCAGTACTCTTCCCTGGAAAATCCCATGGATACAGTCCATGGGGTCGTTAAGAGTCAGACACGACTGAGCGACTTCACTTTCACTTTTCACTTTCATGCATTGGATAAGGAAATAGCAACCCACTCCAGTGTTCTTGCCTGGAGAATCCCAGGGACGGGGGAGCTTGGTGGGCTGCCATCTGTGGGGTCGCACAGAGTTGGACACGACTGAAGTGACTTAGCAACAGTATAATCATAACGGATTTGATTTAGTCATAATTGAATGATCTAGTGGTTTTCCCTACTTTCTTCAATTTAATTCTGATTTTTGCAATAAGGCGTTCATAATCTGAAGCACAGTCTGCTCCCAGTTTTGTTTTTGCTGACTGTATAGAGCCTCTCCATCTTCAGCTACAAAAAATATAAGCAATCTGATTTTGATACTGACCATCTGGTGAAGACCATGTATAGAGTTGTCTCTTGTGTTGTTGGAAGAGGTTGCTTGCCATAGCCAGTGCATTCTCTTGGCAAAACTGTTAGCCTTTGCCCTGTTTCATTTTCTACTCCAAATCCAAACTGTCTGTTCTCCAGGTATCTCTTGATTTCTTACTTTTGCATTCCAATCCCCTATGATGAAAATTACTTTGTGTGTGTGTGTGTGTGCTAATTCTAGATGGTCATGTGGGTCTTCATAGAATCTTTTAACTTCAGCTTCTTCAGCATTGGTGATTGGAGCATAGACTTGGATTACTGTGATATTGAATTGTTTGCCTTGAAAATGAACATAAATCATTCTCTCAATTTTGAGATTGCACCCAAATACTGCATTCGGATTATTTACTTCTAATGGATCCTTGCCCACAGTAGTAGATGTAAGGGTCATCTGAGTTGTATCACCATAATAATAAGTATATCTTAACATGATAGTCTTGGGGAAGTGGGTAGATGTTAGTCAAATAATGAATAATTTGGGGAATAAATGATTTCATTTGGGAGTAGCATTTTATAGAGAATATTGATGTATTACAGTATTGGATAAATTTGGCTGAGCATCAAGGGAAAACAAAATAAATAAACTTAGGGCTCAAATTATTCTGCTACAGAAATTGGCAACCTAAGGGTTGTAGGGCAGATCTAGCAACTACCTGTCTTCATCTGCTTTATATGAACACATCCATTCAATTGCATATTGTCATGACTGCTTTCACACTGCAATTTCAGAGCTGAGTATTTATAACAGGGACACTATATTCCACAAAGATGAAAATATTTACTATGTGCCCCTTTATGGCAAAAGTTTGTGTAACCTGCTCCAGGAGGCTACAGAATAAAATCTAGTAATTCAATGAAAATAAACAATAATTGTAATACTTATTCTTTGAGTGTTCAATGAGGAANCAGTAGGAGATTATTGTTTATCCATTCTCTATATGATAGTCAACCCTGTTTGTTTTTTTTTTTTTAACCTATTTTAATCTCAAATATCTCTGCCTGAGACTGACACTTTGCAGTCTGTTTATACTCATACTGTAACTCTGGAATTTTTCTGTCATAGCTTAGTTTATGGTTTCCAACTCTCTACATGTGGTTATAATTTAATTATGTATCTGTACCCTTTGCTCTGTGAGTTTTGCAGTGGTTCCCACCAGAATATCCAAAGTAAACCTTTGATTTCAATGTGCATTAGTGATTAGTCTTGACTTTTCAGGGCTCCTGGTCTTTGCCTGGGATAAAATATGTCACAGGTGTCCATTCTCTCTGGATCACAGATTGAAAACACAAAGAAAGATCTAAATTAGTGTTTCCTTACTTTTACTATGTTATTGATTCTCTAATGAAGTTTTTAGATATATTTTTCCTGATTAACTTATCCCACCCATGAAATTTTAACATCATAGGTATATTGATTTTTCTTCTGTAATGTGGTCCTTTGCTGCTGCTTCTGTTTAGTTGCTTAGTCATTTCAAAGTGTTTGTGACCTTATGGACTGTAATCCACCAGGTTCCTCTGTCCATGGGATTTCTCAGGAAAGAATATTGGAGTGGGTTGCCATTTCCTTCTCCAGGGGATCTTCCTGAACCAGGGTTCAAACCCGTGTCTCCTACTTGACAGGCAGATTATTTACCATTGAGTCACATGGGAATGCCTTGTGGTCCTTTGGAAGAACAACAATAATTGCAAACTCTAAATTCCATACATACATCAAGAACAAGTTTTTACTCCATTGGGACCATTATTGGTTGTCTTGATGGTGCATAATTTAAACCCAACTTTAAGCTAGAAGCTTGGATTTATTTATCCAAGACCCATACAAGCAGTCAAATCATATCTGACAGACAGCCCCAGGATACTGAAGTAACTTTTTATTTGTAGGTCACTGAAATTTGTTGGTTATGTGGCAATTTTTCAGGTAACAAATATATTACTCTTCATTACACTAATATTCACTTATTCAACAAATATTTAGTGAGAACCTGTAGAGCATCAGCAACTATGCATAACAATAGATATGAAAGTAAAGCTTATTATGGCTTGGAAGGCACATGATAATCAAATAACTACAATGGTGGCCAATTTCTTGCTCAGAAAGGAAAATGATAGCAGAACAAAATATGTCTTGGGGAAACTTTTAAGCAGATGCTTTATTACTGTACTGAAAAGTTCTGATGTTCTTAGGAATTATACAATTTGTGAAAATTGTGCATAAAGCCTCTGAAGTTAGAGGAAATTGCATTCAAATGAAGGGAAAAGTAATGAGAATGAGTCAGGATAGAAGTGGGGGCTTCTGAAGGCAAACTCTGGAGGTCTGCTTTAACTTGTAGCTGTTGAAGTGACTTTTGGTATGGAGTTTATGTGCCCCTCAAAAGATGTGAATATATGAGCCTCAGCTCCATACATTTCCTAAAAGTTTATATATCAAAAATTATGGCTTATAAGTGTCTTTATTTTTTAAGAAAGTCCAAACCTTAAAAAAAAAAAAAGTCTCGTGGAGTTCTGTGACCTAGCTAAGATTAACACATATTTAATCAAGGCTTTTGTGTAAAGGGGGTGTCCATTTTAATTTTATGCTTTAGAAAGATTGCTTTGGAAAAACAAACTTAAAAAACCAAGGTTTAGACAGAAGGGAGTCATAAGGAAGTGGACATTGAGGAAAGAGTGCAGATGGCAGAAATCATGAAGGTTCCAGTATGTGAGGGACAGTTTAAAGAGATACTTATGAAACAGGGTTGCTATGGCTTGTTAACATTGTTTTGGAATAAATCGGGAAAAATTGGAGAAGACAGATAATTTCATGTTTCAGTTTTTGAAAAGTGGAAGGGTTGGCCATATCATTGCTAAGTAAGGGCAGAATTTGAAGCTGGAATAATAGTGACACGGCTAGAGAAAAAGTTCCTAGGGAGTTAACCTGGGGAGACATTATCCAGTCCCATTTCTATCCATATGGACAGCACAACTTCATCAATTAAAGGAAAATCATCCTGATGGATAGAGTTGTTAGGAGAATTATAGGTGTCTTATTATTAAGTGGATAATTTTCCTGAAATAGCTATTGTCACCCTGCTTGTTTATTTTATATGCAGAGTACATCAAGAGAAATGCCAAGCTGGATGTAACATGTGCTGGAATCAAGATTGCTGAGAGAAATGTCAATAACCTCAGATATGCAGATGACACCACCCTTATGGCAAAAAGCAAAAAAGGAGCTAAAAAGCCTCTTGATGAAAGTGTAAGAAGAGAGTAAAAAAGCTGGTTTGAAACTCAACATTCAAAAAACTAAGATCATGGCATCTAGTCCCATCACTTCATGGCAAATAGGTGGGGAAACAATGGAAACAGTGTCAGACTTTATTTTCTTGGGCTCTAAAATCACAGCAGATGGTGACTGCAACCATGAAATTAAAAGATGCTTGTTCCTTGGAAGAAAAGCTCTGACCTACCTAGACAGCATATTAAAAAGCACAGATATTACTTTGCTGACAAAGGTCCGTACAATGAAATCTATGATTTTTCCAGTAGTCATATATTGATATGAGAGTTCGACCATAATAAAGGCTCAATGCTAAAGAATTAATGCTTTTGAAGTGTGGTGTTGGAGAAGACTCTTGAGAATCCCTAGGACTTCAAGAAAATCAAATCAGTCAATGCCAAAGGAAATATATCCTACATATTCCTTCAAAGTACTGATACTGAAGCTCCAATACTTCAGCCACCTGATGAGAAGAACTGACTCATTGGAAAAATAAAACAAAACCCTGATGCTGGGAAAGATTGAAGGCAGGGTGAGAAGGGGACAGCAGAGGATGAGATGGTTGGATGGGATCACCGACTCAAAAGACATGAGTTTGACCAAGCTCTGGGTGATGATAAAGGATAGGGAAGGCTGGCGTGCTGCAGTCCGTGGGGTCACAAGGAGTTGGACACAACTGAGTGACTGAATAACAATAATTTCTTCTCAAGTTCAGGGAATGCTTGTAACCTGTGGATTTTATGCTGCTGAGCAGGAAGCTGTGGAATGGTTCCCACACGCCTTCCTTGCCTATCTTGTTCTCAAAGCCATGTGACCTGTGATCACTGCTCCATGAATATCTTGACCTTCTTATATGGTTTACTGTCTACCATGCTATTTCTGCATTGTTTTACCTTACACTTCCCTTTGTTTGGTCTGTGACTATATTTACTTAACTTTTATAACTCCTACTAATTCGTCAGAAATACTTGAACCGTGAACTCCCAGATGTTCAAACTGGTTTTAGAAAAGGCAGAGGAACCAGAGATCAAATTGCCAACATCTGCTGCACCATCGAAAAAAGCAAGAGAGTTCCAGAAATACATCTATTTCTGCTTTATTGACTATGCCAAAGCCTTTGACTGTGTGGATCACAATAAACTGTGAAAAATTCTGAAAGAGATGGAAATACCAGACTACCTGACCTGCCTCTTGAGAAACCGGTATGCAGATCAGGAAGCAACCATTGGAAGTGTACATAGAACAACAGACTAGCTCCAAATAGGAAAAGGAGTACTTCAAGGCTGTATATTGTCACCCTGCTTATTTAACTTGTATGCAGAGTACATCATGAGAAACGCCGGATTGGAGGAAGCACAAGCTGGAATCAAGATTGCCAGGAGAAATATCAATAACCTCAGATATGCAGATGACACCACCTTTATGGCAGAAAGTGAAGAGGAACTAAAAAGCTTCTAGGTGAAAGTGAAAGAGGAGAGTGAAAAAGTTGGCTTAAAGCTCAACATTCAGAAAACTAAGATCATGACATCTGGTCCCATCATTTCATGGCAAATAGACAGGGAAACAGTGGAAACAGTGGCTGACTTTATTTTTCTGGTCTGTAAAATCACCACAGATGGTGACTGCAGCCATGAAATAAAAAGCTTACAGCCATGAAAGTAAAAGACACTCCTTGGAAGGAAAGCTTTGACCAACCTAGACAGCATATTAAAAAGCAGAGATATTACTTTGCCAACAAACGTCCATTTAGTCAAGGCTATGGTTTTTCCAGTGGTCATGTATGGATGTGAGAGTTGGACTGTGAAGAAAGCTGAGCACTGAAGAATTGATGCTTTGGAACTGTGGTGTTGGAGAAGACTCTTGAGAGTCCCTCGGACTGCAAGGATATTGAACCAGTCCATCCTAAAGGAGATCAGTCCTGGATCTTCATTGGTAAGAGTCATTTTGAAGCTGAAGCTCCAATGCTTTTGCCACTTGATGTGAACAGCTGACTCATTTGAAAAGACCCTAATGCTGGGAAAGATTGAAGGCAGGAGAAGAAAAAAAGTAGAGGATGAGATTGTTGGATGGCATCACTGACTCAATGGACATGGGTTTGGGTGGACTCCAGGAGTTGGTGATGGACAAGGAGGTCTGGTTTGCTGCAGTTCATGGGGTCGCAAAGAGTTGGACACAACTAAGCAACTGAATTGAACTGAACTGAACTAATTGTCTGAAAATCTAATTAAATAACTTAAATCTTGGCTTTGAACTTCACCCTTATCCATTAATAATAAAGTATTTGTACTTTTATGGCTGAAGTGAAAAATTTGCTACTTTTCAACATGTATGCAATTCTCTTTCCAAACTGTGATCATCTGTGGTGCAGATACCTACTTGTTTTTAATCTCTAGTTCACACTGTACTACCTGGGAGATAGTTATTTCCTGCTTGTCTTGTTAAAGAGATGACTGCAGTTAACAAAATGACCTAATATATTTTCCCTAACAAATTCACCTTCTCAATTGTGCCCCAAGCACCACCTCCTCTGTAGCTTTCCAGGTCCTCCTTGTCTAAGTCTGTTGGAGCTTCTAAAATACAATATGACAGACTGGGTGATTTATAAACACAAGAATTCATTGCTCACAGTTCTGGAGGCTGGAAGTCTGAGATCAGGGTGCCAGCACGATCAGATGAGAGCTCTCTTCCAGTCAAAGATTTCTTACTGGGTGCTCACAGGGAACAGGAAATCATCAAGTTCTCTAGGACCTCTTTTATAAGAGTACTGATTCCTTGCATGGGCTTCCCTGGTAGCACTAGTGGTAAAGAATCCTCCTGTCAGTGCAGAAGACATAAAAGTATATGGATTAAGTCACTGAGTCAGGAAGATCCCCTGGAGGAGAGCATTGCAACCCACTCTTGCCTGGAGAATTCTGTGGACAGAGGAGCCTAATGGACTTCAGTCCATAGTGATATAAAGAGCTGAACATGACGAAGCAAATTAGCACTGCACACATAGCACACCCTTGCATGAGGGCTCTACCCTCATGACCCAACAATTTCCTAGAGGTCATATCTCATCTCCTACCATCATGTTTCGGGGAGAAGATATCAACATATGAGTTTTGAAGGGACATAAGTATTTAAACAATTTATATTCTTTGTTAGAATCAACCCTGCCTTAACTACAATCTTATAACAAGTTTGGGCTCAATTCTAGAAATTATAATATTTGACTCTATCTAAATCTTATGACAGTCTTTGTTAAAATACTTTGTTAAGTAAATATCATTACTTTGCCAACTAAGGTCCGTCTAGTCAACACTATGGTTTTTCCAGTAGTCATGTATGGATGTGAGAGTTGGACTGTGAAGAAGGCTGAGAGCCAAAGAATTGATGTGTTTGAACTGTGGTGTTGGAGAAGACTCTTGAGAGTCCCTTGGACTGCAAAGAGATCCAACCAGTCCATTCTGAAGGAGATCAACCCTGGCATTTCTTTGGAAGGAATGATGCTAAAGATGAAACTCCAGTACTTTGGCCAACTCATGAAAAGAGTTGACTCATTGGAAAATACTTTGATGCTAGAAGGGATTGGGGGTAGGAGAAGAAGGGGACAACCGAGGATGAGTTGGCTGGATGGCATCATTGACTTGATGGGCGTGAATCTGAGTGAACTCCAGGAATTGATGATGGACAGGGAGGCCTGGTGGGCTGCAATTAATGGGGTCGCAAAGAGTCGGACACTACTGAGCAACTGAACTGAACTTTTATACATATATATAATACATATACATATATACACATATATACTTTTTTAAAGTGATCTGTATTGAAAATTAAAACCATTTTTGTTTACATATACACAGTGCTTGACATAGAACTTTATGGATACTACATAATTATAAAAATTCAGCGTACATGAATAATTTTCATGTAAGGGTCAATGTATTGCATTTATATTTCGAATTCTTTAGAAAACTATTTTGGCTAACTTTATTAGATTTAGGAAGGCTTTACGATGACTTTGAAGAAATTGTTATTTACCACTAATAATTTGATTTCTGATTTTTCATTGATAACACCTCCATTTTTTTATTATATTGAAGTTGTACAATGTTTATTTATGGTGGAAATGGGGAATCAAGCCAATCCCTTTGTCATTTTAAATGTGCTGTTTATCGCAATCATTTCCAATATTTTTAACTGCAATAGATTTGTCACAAGATTTTTAGTTCACATACCTGTAATAATAAAATTTTAATTGAAGTCAAGGGACAGATGAAACTTTATTTTAGCAATAATCTAAAATCATCCTAAATTTGATTTAAAAAAATACTGTGACTAATTGGTGAATTCTTTTTGAAAACTATCTTTTTCAGTTCTTGAGTAGAATATTTTCTTCTTTCTTTGGTATATGAGTCTATGTTCTCATGCATTACCTAAATTTGCTACTCTTGAAACAAGTGAATTTTTCACAGTAGGAAGCTGAGTTTTCCCGGAATAAAGGACCTATTCTATAACATAAGCTTAGTGAAAACACTTAAAGTTCTACAAGCTTGAATCATTCAATGAATAAAACATGAAGCTTGTAAAGAAAAGTACATTGTCCTTTAGCAAGGGACTTCAAAACTGTTGTCTAGAATATACTTTCTTTTTTTATCTAACCTTTTAAAAAGAGTTGGTTCTGCAAATTTCTCTCCTCCATAATCCATTTCATGTTTCAGCCACTGGTTTATTTAATTGCATTTCATTGTCATTCAATAAATCACAAATGTAGTCAGTGCTGTATTTTCAAGCTATAAAGAAAGTGTGATCTTGTTTATAGCTAGTAAACCTCGTAGTGGTTATAGTAAAGTACATTATCGTAGGGACTGCCTAAGCATAGTTTTGTGACCTATACTATATATTCAGTGACAAACCTTGGCTATCTTGCTTGTTACTATTCACACTTATGTTTTCAAAAGATTTAACAAAAATTAAAATAAAAACCACATTTTTGGCATATCATGATTACAAGAGTCTATAATTCCATGATACTGATTAAACTCTAAGAGGATATAAACGACTCTGACTTTAATGTGTTTTCCTCCATAGAATCTCAGTGGGCTCATAAACTGATGGTTTTGCTCAGCTCCATTAACCATTAGTTAAATCAGTCATAACTTTCTTAACATTATTGACTAATTGCTTTGTGATTCTGAGGTAACTCTAGAGTGTACTAAAACTTCAAATTTATGCAATACACTTTTCCTTCATAGTGTGACATCATGCTATTTAAATCATGATTGATGACTTTCCTTCAAGGTAACATAGAAATTCATGACAGAATCATCAAACAAGAACTAGAGAATTCAATGGAACATGCAAATGCATTTTTCTTTATACATTAAAATAATTGTTTTAAAGGTTAAAAACGTTCTCAAAGGCATTCTTTTGAAAGCATCCTATGATTACCTAAGTAAAACATTGGTTAATGAGGAATAATTTTTCTTGTAGTACTACTGAATTTAATTATTCCCTTTTGAAATGTGCCTGTCATTTGGAACTCTATGGGGGATGAATAACAACCAGAAATTAAACTCTTGTTGGATGAGAAGACTACAGATAACTTTTAAAGGCATAAAATGCTATAGATACCACTTGGTTTCTTCAGATGTATTTATCTTAAAGAATACAGCATAAATATAACTATATATCTTAACTATTTGGTAAAATTATTTCCTAGTATGTATTTGCTAGATAAACTAGAATGTTAAATAGAAATGGAAATGGAAAATAATTAAATCTAATATATAAATAAAGCTTCCCAAAGTTTTAAATCTATTCTGTTTCTTAATGATTTTTCAGCCATATCAATTTGTTCTTTTACTTGTACATAATGATTTGAAACATGTATATAATGCAAAATTATTGCCATAATAAGGCTAGTTAACATACCCATCACCTCACATACTTTCTTTTCTTTTTATCTTTTGTGGTGAGAATTTTTAGGATCTACTCTCTTAGTATCATTCAGGTACATAATGTAGTATTATAAACTATAGTCACCATGTTATACATTAGATCCCCAGAACTTATTCATTTCATAATTGTAAGTTTGAACTTTTTGACCAACATTTCCTCACTTTCCCCACCCCTCAGCAGCTGGGAACAACAACTAACTGTTTCTATGAGTTTGACTTCATGAAATTCTACATACAAGTGAGATCATACAGTAACAAAAGATAATTAGTTTTTATTACACAGAAGAAAAAATGAGGTCTCAGAGAATAGTGGGGACACTGAGACATAAGTCAGTTCCTATTTAGATATCTACTGATAGTTTCAAGAAAAATAGGACTTCCGTGGTGGCTGAAATGGTAAAGAATTTGCCTGCAATGCAGGAGACCCAGGTTTGACCCCTGGGCCAGGAAGATCCCCTGGAGAAGAAAATGTCAACCCACTGCAATACTCTTGCTTGGAGAATTCCATGAACAGAGGAGCTAACATGGTACAGTCCATAGTGTTGCAAAGAGTCAGACATGACTAAGAGAGTAACACTTTGAAGAAAAATAAAAAGAGGGTAAATATAAGAGAGACTACAGTGGGTTTTTGGAATACGGGTCTTTTTTGAAGTTAGTCAGGGAAAGCCTCACTTTTAAGATTACATTTAAACAGAAAGCTGTTTAAATGTTATGAGGAAGAAAATTTTGTGGGAATGACTTGTGACCTGGGCTTCTTGGTGTTTTGTTTTTGTTGTTTAGTCCCTAAGTCATGTCTGACAGTTTGTCACCTCATGGACTGTAGCCTGACAAGTTCCTCTGTCCGTGGGATTTTCCAGGCATTAATACTGGAGTGAGTTGCCATTTCCTCCTCCAGGGGATCTTCATGACCTAGGGATTGAACCTGAGTCTCCTGCATTGATAAGTGGATTCTTTAGTGCTGAGCCACCAAGGAAACCTTGTTTGTTATTTGGATACTATTTGAACAGAGTGATCAAATGAGTGAGGAAAAATGAGTAAAAAATGTGGTAAGAGGGGCTGCTGAAAGCCAAATATGGAGAAGTGGAGAGTATAGCTGCACTAAAAAAACATTTTGCTTTGAGTTCTTTTTGTTTTTGTTTTTGTTTTTGATTGAAGGAAAATTGCTTTAGAGAATTTTGTTGTTTTCTGTCAAGCCTCAACATGAATCAGCCACAGGTTTACTTATATCCTCTCCCTTTTGAACGTCCCTCCCATCACCCTTCCAATCCCAACCCATTTAGGTTGATACAGAGCCCCTATTTGCATTTCCTGAGCTATACAGCAAATTTGTGTGGCAATCTGTTTTACATATGGTAATGTAAGTCCCTATGTTCCTTTTTCCATACATCTCTCCCTCTCCTCCCCTCTCCCATTGTCCATAGGTCTCTTCTCTATGTCTGTTTCTCCATTGCTGGCCTAGAAAAAGGTTCTTCAGTACCATTCTTCTAGATTCCATATATGTGTTAGAATATGACATTTATCTTTCTCTTTCTGACTCACTGCACTCTGAATAATAGGTTCTAGGCTCATCCAACTCATCAGACTGATTCAAATGTGTTCCTATTTGTGGTTATGTAAATTCTGAGAGAGATGGGAATACCAAACCACCTGACCTGCCTCTTGATAAATCTTTATGCAGGTCAGGAAGCAACAGTTAGAACTGGACATGGAACAATAGACTGGTTCCAAATAGGAAAAGGAGTACGTCAAGACTTTATATTGTCACCCTGCTTATTTAACTTCTATGCAGAGTACATCATGAGAAATGCTGGACTGGAAGAAACACAAGCTGGAATCAAGATTGCCAGGAGAAGTATCAATAACCTCAGATATGCAGATGACACAACCCTTATGGCAGAAAGTGAAGAAGAACTAAAAAGCCTCTTGATCAAAGTGAAAGAGGAGAGTGAAAAGTTGGCTTAAAGCTCAACATTCAGAAAACGAAGATCATGGCATCTGGTCCCATCACTTCATGAGAAATAGATGGGGAAACAGTGCAAACAGTGTCAGACTTTATTTTGGGGGCTCCAAAATCATTGCAGATGGTGAATGCAGCCATGAAATTAAAAAAAACGATTACTTCTGGGAAGAAAAGTTATGACCAACCTAGATAGCACATTCAAAAGCAGAGACATTACTTTGCTGACTAAGGTCCACCTAGTCAAGGCTATGGTTTTTCCAGTAGTCATGTATGGATGTGAGAGTTGGACTGTGAAGAAAGCTGGGCACTGAAGAATTGATGCTTTTGAAGTGTGGTCTTGGAGAAGACTCTTGAGAGTCCCTTGGACTGCAAGGAGATCCAACCAGTCCATTCTGAAGGATATCAATGCTGGCATTTCTTTGGAAGGAATGATACTAAAGCTGAAACTTCAGTACTTTGGCTACTTCATGCAAAGAGTTGACTCATTGGAAAAGACTTTGATGCTGGGAGAGATTGGGGGCAGGAGAAGAAGGGGACGACAGAGAATGAGATGCCTGGATGGCATCACGGATGCAATGGACATGAATCTGAGTGAACTCTGGGAGTTGGTGATGGACAAGGAGGCCTTGCATGTTGTGATTCATGGGGTCTCAAAGTGTTGGACACGACTGAGCGACTGAACTGATCTTAACTGAATAATCCATTGTGTATATGTATCACAACGTCTTTATCCATTCATCTGTCAGTGGATAGATAGGTCGCTTCCATGTTCTAGCTATTGTAAATAGTGGTGCAGTAAACAATGGGATACATGTGTCTTTTTCAATTTTGCTTTCCTTAGGGTATATGCCTAGGAGTAGGATCGCTAGGTCATATGATGGTTTTATTCCTAGTTCTTTAAGGAATCGCCATATCATCTTCCATAATGGCTGTATCAATTTATATTCCCACCAACAGTGCAAGAGTGTTCCCTCTTCTTCACATCCTCTTCAGCATTTATTGTTTGTAGTCTTTTGGATGATGGCCATTGTGACTGGTGTGAGGTGATATATCATCGTGGTTTTGATTTTCATTTCTCTGTTGAGCATCTTTTCATGTGTTTGTTAGCCGTCTGTATGTCTTCTTTGGATAAATGTCTGTTTAGGTTTTTTTTCCCACTTTTTGATTGGCTTGTTTGTTTTTCTGGTGTTGAGTTGTATGAGCTGCTTATCTATTTTGGAAATTAATCCTTTGTCAGTTGTTTCATCTGCTATTATTTTCTCCCATTTTGAGGGTTGTCTTTTCACCTTGATTATAGTTTCCTTTGCTGGCGAAAGCTTTTAAATTTAATCAGGTCCCACTTGTTTACTTTTTCTTTTCTTTAATTTCTGTTACTCTAGGAGGTGGATCATAGAAGATATTGCTTTGATTTATATCATTGAGTGTTCTGCCTATGTTTCTCTCTAAGAATTTTATAGTTTTTGGTCTGACATTTAGATCTTTAATCCATTTTGAGTTTATCTTGTGTATGGTGTTAGGAAGTGTTCTAATTTCATCTTTTTTTTTTTTTTTACATGTAGTTGTCCAATTTTCTCAGCAACATTTATTGAAGACGGTTTCTTTGCCCCATTCTATATTCTTGCCTCCTTTGTCAAAAATAAGGTACCCACAGGTGCATGGGTTTATCTCTGGGCTTTCTATCTTGTTTCATTGATCTGCATTTCTGTTTTTGTGCCAGTACCATACTGTCTAGATGACTGTAGCTTTATAATATAATCTGAAGTCAGGAAGGTTGATTCCTCCAGCTCCATTCTTCTTTCACAAGACTGCTTTGGCTATTCGGAATCTTTTGTGTTTCTATATGAATTGTGAATTTTTTTTTTTGTTCTAGTTCCATGAAAACTGTGATTGGTAATTTGATAGGGATCACATTGAAACTGTAGACNGATTCCTCCAGCTCCATTCTTCTTTCACAAGACTGCTTTGGCTATTCGGAATCTTTTGTGTTTCTATATGAATTGTGAATTTTTTTTTGTTCTAGTTCCATGAAAACTGTGATTGGTAATTTGATAGGGATCACATTGAAACTGTAGACTGCATTTGATAGTATAGTCATTTTCACAGTATTGATTCTTCCTACCCCAGAACACAGACTATCTCTCCATCTGTTTAAGTCATTTTTGACTTCTTTCATTAGCATCTTATAATTTTCTATGTATGGGTCTTTTGTCTCCTTAGGTAATTTTATTCTTAGGTTTTTAATTATTTTTCTTCCAATGGTGATTGGGATTGATTCCTTAATTTCTCTTTCTGATTTTCATTGTTAGTACATATAGAAATGCAAGTGATTTCTGTGCATTGATTTTGTATCCTGTAACTTTGCTAAATTAGCTGATCAGCTTCAGTAATTTTCTGATACTATCTTAAGGGTTTTCTGCATACAGTATCATGTCATCTTGAAAACAGTGAGAGCTTTACTTCTTTTCTGATCTGGATTCCTTTTCTTTATTTTTCTTTTCTGATTGCTGTAGCTAGGACTTCCAAAACTATGTTGAGTAATAGTGGTGAGAGTTGACACCCTTGTCTTGTTTCTGATCTTAGCGGGAATGCTTTCAGTTTTTCAGCATTGAGAATAATGTTTGCTGTAGGCTTATCATACATGGACTTTACTACATTGAGGTAGGTCCCTTCTAGGCTGATTTTTTGAAGAGTTTTAATCATAAATGGGTGCTGAATTTTGTCAAAGCCTTTTTTTATGCCTCTATAGCGATTATCATATGATTTTTATCTTTCAACTTGTTAATATGGTGTATCACATTAATTGATTTGCATATGTTGAAGAATCCTTGATCCCTAGAATAAACCCAACCTGATCATGCTGTGTGAGCTTTTTGATGTGTTGCTGAATTATGTTTGCTAAAATTTTTTTGAGGATTTTTACATCTATGTTCATCAGTGATATTGGCCTCTAGTGTTCCTTTTTTTCTGTTGTCTTTGTCTGGTTTTGGTATCACCATGGGTGATGGTCACCTCATGGAATGAGTTTGGAAGTCTTCCTTCCTCTGAAATTTTTTGAAAGAGTTTTAGAAGGCAAGGCATTAGCTCGTCTCTGAATGTTTGATAGAATTCTCCTGTGAAGCCATATGGTCCTTCACCTTTGTTTTTTTGGGAGGTTTTGGATCACAGCTTCAATTTCAGTGCTTGTAATTGGGTTGTTCATCATGTCTGTTTCTTGGTTCAGTCTTAGAGGTTTAAACTTTTCTAAGAATCTTTCCATTGCTTCCAGGTTATCCATTTTATTGCCATATAGTTATTCAAAATAATCTCTTAAAATCCTTTGTATTTCTGGATTTTCTGTTGTAACCACTCCTTTTTCATTTCTAATTTTGTTGATTTGATTCTTCTCTCACTCTCTTTTTTTTTTTAATTGATGAATCTGATGAACAGTTTGTTTATCGTCTTAAAGAACCAGCTTTTACGTTTATTATTTTTGCTATTTTTTTTCCACTTATTTCTGCTTGGATCTTTATGATTTCTTTCCTTCTGCTATTTTTTTTCCTTCTTTTTCCAGTTGTTTTAGGTGTAAAGTTAGGTTGTCTACTTGATGTTTTTCTTGTTCCTTGGTGGCTCAGAGGTTAAAAGCGTCTGACTCCGATGCTGAAGACCCAGGTTCGATCCTTGGGTCAGGAAGATCCCCTGGAGAAGGAAATGGTAACCCACTCCGGTATTCTTGCCTAGAGAATCCCATGGATAGAGAAGCCTGGTAGGCTACAGTCCATGGGGTCGCAAAGAGTCAGACACGACTGAGAGACTTCACTTTCACCTGAGGTAGGACTGCATTGTTATAAACTTCCCTCTTGAACTGCTTTTGCTGCATCCCATAGGTTTTGAGTTGTCGTGTTTTCATTATCATTTGTTTCTAGAAAATTTTTGATTTCCTTTTAATTTCTTTAGCAACCTGTTGGTTATTTAGAAATGTGTTGTTTGATCTCTATGTGTTTGTGTATCTTAATATTTTTTCTTGTAATTGATACCTTGCCTCATAATGTTCTGGTCAAAGAAAATGCTTGATACAATTTCAATTTTCTTTAATTTACTGAGGTTTGGTTTCTTACCCAAAATGTGGTCTATCCTGGAGAATACTTCATGTGCACTTGAGAAGATGTATTCTTCTGCATTTGGATGGGATGTCTTGAAGATATCAATGAGATCCATCTCATTTAAGACTTGTGTTTCCTTGTTAACTTTCTGTTTTGATGATCTGTCCATTGGTGTGAGTGGGGTGTTAATATATCCCACTATTACTGTGTTACTGTTAATTTCTCCTTTTATGTTTGTTAGTGCTTATCTTATATATTGAGGTGCTCCTATGTTGGGTGCCTAGATATTTACAATTGTTATATCTTCTTCTTGGATTGATCCCTTGATCATCATGTAGCATCTTTCCTTATCTCTTGCAATTTTCTTTAAGACCTATTTTATCTGATATAAGAACTGCTACTCCAGATTTATTTTGCTTGCCATTTTCATGGAATATAATTTTCCACCTTCTCACTTTCAGTCTATATGTGTCTTTAGGGCTGAAGTGGGTTACTTGTAGACTGTATATATATATGGGTCTTATTTTTGTATCCATTCAGCCAGTCTGTGTCTTTACTGAAGCATTTAAACCATTTACATTTAAAGTAATTATCAATATATATGTTCCTATTGTTGTTGTTGTTTTTAATTGTTTGGGGTTGATTTTGTAGATCTTTTTACTTCTCTTGTATTTCTTGACTGTATAAGTTCCTTTAACATTTGTAAACCTGGTTTGCTGGTACTGAATTCTGTTAAATTTTGCTGGTCTGAAAAGCATTTTTTCTTTCATCAATTTTGAATGACATCCTTGCCAGGTACAGTGATCTTGTTTGTAGATTTTTCCCTTTCACTACTTTAAATATATCCTACCATTCCTTTCTGGCCTCTAGAATTTATTCTGAAAGATCAGCTGTTAAGGGTTTGGGGTTTCCCTTTTATGTTACTTGTTACTTCTTCCTTGCTGCCTTTAATATACTTTCTTTGTGTTTAGTCTTTGTTACTTTTATTAGTATGTGTCTTGGTGTGTTTCTCCTAAAGTTTATCCTGTATGGAACACTTTGGGCCTCTTGGGCGTGACTATTTCCTTTTCCATGTTGGGAAAGTTTTCAACTATAATCCTTGGACTGCAAGAAGATCCAACCAATCCATTCTGAAGGAGATCAGCCCTGTTATTTCTTTGGAAGGAATGATGCTAAAGCTGAAACTCCAGTACTTTGGGCACCTCATGCAAAGAGTTGACTCACTGGAAAAGACTCTGATGCTGGGAGGGATTGGGGGCAGGAGGAGAAGGGGACAACAGAGGATGAGATGGCTGGATGGCATCACTGACTCGATGGACGTGAGTCTGAGTAAATTCCAGGTGTTGGTGATGGACAGGGAGGCCTTGCATGCTGTGATTCATGGGGTTGCAAAGAGTCAGACATGACTGAGTGATTGAACTAAACTGAACTGTAATCTCTTAAAATATGTTTTCATACTCATCCTTTGTCTCTTCTTCTTCATCTTCCCTATAATTTGAGTGTTGGTGTGTTTAATATTGCCCCAGAGGTCTCTGAGACTATCCTCAGTTCTTTTGATTGTTTTTACTTTATCCTGCTCTTCAGAAATTATTTCCACCATTTTATCTTCCAGCTCACTGATTTGTTATTCTGCTTCATATATTCAGCTATTTATCCCTTCTAGAGTATTTTTTAACTTAAGTAATTGTATTGTTTGCCTTTGTATGTTGATTCTTTAATTCTTCTAGATCTTTGCTAATTGATTCTTGCATTTTCTGCATTCTGTTTCCAAGGTTTTTAATCATCTTTGCTATCATTATTCTGAATTCTTTTTCAGGCAGTTTGCCTATTTTCTCTTCATTTATTTGGACTTCTGTGTAGTATTTCTCTGCCTTTTCATTATTAGATTTTTTTTTTTTAACTTATTGTGTTTGGGGTCTCTTTTCCCAGGCTTCAAGGTTGAATTCTTTCTCCTTTGTTTTCTGCCCTCCTAAGGTTTGCCCATTGCTTTGCATAAGCTTCATATACGGTGATATTTGTGCTAAGTTTTTGTTTGTTTTTCCTCTGATAAGCAAGGCTGATTGAGGTGGTAATCCTATCTGCTGATCAGTTAGTATTTTTGGTTTGTTAGTTGTTTAGATGAGGTGTCCTGCACAGGGTGCTACTGATGGTGGGGTGATGCCAGGTCTTGTATTCAGGTGGTTTCCTTTGTGTGAGTTCTCACTATTTGATACCCTCTAGTGTTAGTGCTCTGGTAGTCTAGGGTCCTGGAGTCAGTGCTCCCACACCAAAGACTCAGGGCTTGATCTCTGGTAAGGAATGAAAATTCCACAAGTGTTATTTTATGGCATTAAGTGAAATTAAAACAAATATCCATTATCAAAAAAGGAGAAACCAAAGATGAACACCAGAGTAATGGCAGTTAAAAAATCAGATAAATAATAATTAAAACAATGGAATATACACATATACATATACACCCATGAGCAACATCAAAACAGTGCAACAAAAATAAAGTACAGTAGATTGATCTGGTGAGCAAAGGATATGAATAATTATATTTCCCGCTTAAGAACAAAAACAACTAATACACAGACTAGAAAACAAAACTAAATCAAAGTGCCAAGTGGGGAATAAAGCAATGAAAACAAAGCTAACAAATACATTGAAATGAAAATGAAATGAAAGAATAAATATGCAAAGTTAAATTGAGATGAAAGGAAAGAAAGAATAAATATGCAAAGTTACTGCAAGGGGAAAAGAACAGTAGGAAAGGCAAACAAAGGAACAAATGCAGAAAAAAATAACAGGTTAAAAAAAAACTTGAAATTATAAAACAGAGAAGAAAAGGGAAGAAAAAGAAAGAAAACTCCACAAAACTACAAAAGCCAAACATATAGACAGAAGTTTATAACAAAAATAAAATAATTTGTCTGAATATATATATACACCCNCAAAAATTATGTCTACTAGAACAAAACTAACTAAAGCACAAACTGAAAAACAAAACTAATAGAGCAATGAAAATAATGTTAACAATCATTTTAAGAAGAAAGAAAGAATATATATACAAAGTTAAATAAAGATAGATGAACAAAGTTTATATACAGTAACTATTAAGTGCATGGGGAAAAGAACAGTAGGAAGAGTAAACAAAGGAATAAATGTAGAAAAAAATAATAGGTTTAAAAAATTAAAAGAAAAAAAAAAAGAAAGCACCACAGANAACTGCAAAAACCCAATGGTGAGGCAGAGGTTTATAATGATAAAAAATGTGACTGAGAAAAAAACAAGAAAAAAAAAAATAAAGTTCAAAAGCTTAATTAAATTTCATAGTGCCAATAAAATTGACAACCACAACGGATTGAGGGTAGGGGAAAAAAAAAAAATCCAAAAGAATCTACAGAACAAGTCAAAAAATAAGAATAATATGCTTTTCTTGAGTCACTGCTGTCAGAGTCCTTTGCCTCGCTGGGAGTCACAGTCTATCTCACCTCCATAGGATGCCCTCCAACACTTTGCTGATCTCTGGTCTTGCTTGGGGGCAACTGAAAGTCTAATCTGGTCCTACTCTTGTGTGTTCTTGCCTCCAATGTTTACAGCTATCAGAAATAGTGTGTCTTCTTTGTTGGGAGCTCTCAGTGACCTTTTATATATTCTGTAGACATAGAATCTGCCTAGTTGATCATGTGGATTTAATCTGCAGCTTGTACAACTGTGGGAAGGTTTTGGGTCTTCTTCCTTAACCACACTGCCCCTGGGTTTCAATTGTGGTTTTATTTCCACCTCTGCATGTGGGAAGTTCACTGGGGTTTGCTCCAGAGGCTGCCCTAGAGGAACTGGGTCTGCCCTGTGAAGTCCAGGTGTGGAGGTGGTGCAACTGCATGAGTTGCAGGGATTCCGGCAGACTCGGTATTCAGGGGAGTTGGTGGCTAGGGTAGCAGGGAATATAGTGCTCTAGTAAGGTATGGCAACCAGTAGGGGCCCATACACTCCGGTATTCTTGCCTGGAGAACCCCTCTCTGACAGAGAAGCCTGGCAGGCCCCAGTCTACAGGGGCACAAAGAGTCAGACACTACCGAGGTGATCCTGTGCTCACAGGTGCAAGACATTTTGCCTGTGGCAGCTCTATCCCAGTGAGAGTTGAGAATGAAGGTCATGCAGCTGCTTGGCTTGCAGGGATTCTGATGGCCCCAAACATTCAGGGACATGGACTGCTTCTGCCACAGGAGTTATGGCCCTATCAAAATCTTGTAGCTGGTTATCAGAAGGCCTCTTTGGCCAGTCTTTCTCCATAGGTCTGCCTGTTCAGGCACTTAAAGGGCTCCTTTGTCTGGAATTATTCTCTGTTGTTCAGCACATCAGGCACATAGAGGGGCCCCCCTGGCTAGGGTCTGACTCTGTAGATCTGCACATCAGGCACTTAAAGGGGCACCGTGGGGGTGGGTCCTACTCTGTAGTTAAGTGCGTCAGTCATTTGATGGGCTAGCCTCTCTATTGTTCAGCTGCCAGTGCTGGCATGTAGGGAGAGAGAGGTTATGGTGATGGCTCCACCCCCTACACACGACTCACCAGTATTGCCTTGGATCCATGGCTGCCCCACTTTCCTCCACAGGCATTTTCCACCACCATCTCATCCCTCACATACCTCAATCTGTCTCTCCACAGTAAACAGCAGCCCTCTCCCTGGTATTGCTCCACAATCCCTAAACTCCAGCTCCCAGCTCCTGTGCCTTCCAGCGGACCTGCATTCCTGTCCAGGGTATGTATGGCTGCAACAAGGACTGTCTGACTCTCATTCCATTTAGGGTGCCACATATCAGCTGTTTCACTCTCAGCCTTAAGTGTTTCTCCTCTGATTCAGACAATTACCCCAATGTGGGGATTGGAACCCTCACTAGCCAAGGGCAGGTCCAGTCCTCCTAGCACTTGCATTTTTTCTGCCTAGTTCCTTCATCCTACCGAATTTCGCATGGTTATATATATTCTATTCCACTGGTAAGGTACTCCTGTCCACTTTCAGCTGGTGTTCTGCATTAAATTCTGTGTCTGAAGGTGTATTCCTGATATATCCATGGAGAGAGATGTATTCCACATCCACCTGCTCCTTCACCATCTTGTTCTCTCTTGGGTCTTTTTAAAATAAGTGACATGAGAGATTCCCAAATGATTTTTAAAGGAGGAGGAGGGGGGTTCAGGATGGGGAACACGTGTGTACCTGTGGTGAATTCATGTTGATGTATGGCAAAACCAATACAATATTTTAAAGTAAAAATTAAAAAAAAATAAATTTAGATATACAGCAGAGTTTTAAAGGTAGAATTGAGTGTTTCCATACGTCTTTTCCCACTTTCCTAAAATGTTAAAATTTTAAATAACCATGGTACTTGTGTCAAAGTTTTTTAAAAAAGAAATATTGTTGGTACAGTGCCATCAGTTAAACTACAGACTTTATTCAGAGTTCTCCTGTGCACCATGCTGCATTTGTTCGTTAAATCTTCTGTGATAATTTATCCATTCTTCACTTTGTTTCATGACCTTGATGTGTTTGAAAAGTACTAGTCTGGTGATTTGCAACATGTCACTCAGTTGAGATTTTTCTGATGTTTCCTCACGATCAAACTGAAGCTGTGACTTTGGGGAGGCACACTGAGAGGTGTCATGACCTTCTTATAGGAAAGTTTCCATCAACATGAGTTGTCGTTGGTTCATCTTGATTTCTATTTGAAAAGTGATGTGACCTGACTTGTGTTTAAAAGTGCTATGCTGGCTGCTGGTTTGAGAACAGACTGTAGAGGAACAAGGGTATAGCAAGGAGATCAGTTAGGATGCTTTATTAGATTGTTTTGATTTATTAAAAATAGTCCAAGTGAAAGATATAATTTCCACAGGAATGTTAGTAATGAACGTGTTGAGAAGTGGAGGCATAGATTCCAGAAGGAACTCTCCATGAATCCTGGAAGAAATACAGGAAAGATTTTCTGATGTAAACAAGGAACAGGAACATCAGGGATTTTATACGGAGAAACAGAAATAATGAAGTCATTTACTAGAAATATTCATGAAAAGAACAGATGGGGGTACAAGTAGAAATTTGCTTTTAGTCATGTGAATTTTGAAGTACCTACTCAGTGCCCAGATGGACTAATTTCATAGTGTATGTTATATGACACTGTAGTTTGTATTTGGACTGGAAATATACATTTAGGAGTCATTTGTGTATAAATCATATAGAAAGTCATGAAACTACATGAGTTCACCTAGATAGTGAGTGAATGTATGAAACCTAAAGACAGACTCAAAACCATTTCCTACATTTAGCCCTATTTATTATCCTTTATTAGCAAGCACAGTGTTATGGTATGTCATTAAGACACCAATAGTAGTCAATTTATTGAACAACTATTTGTTTACTGCCCAGGACACAATTGTGAACCAATTAGAAAGGTTTTCTTTTCCCATCGCATTTGTACTCTATATGTAGAGAAAACAAAAGACAGTCAGCCAACAATGACATGTGTATTTAGAGGTTAAATCACTTGGTGTACTGGCAAGGATGAAAATAAAACAATGAGAAGAAAGAAACTTACTGTTTTGTCCATGAAGGCTGAGACTTCAGTGTCAAGGAAGCGACTGAAAGGAAATATAAGTGGGATGGGTGAGTATAAAGATCTTTACAAGCACAAAATGAAGGGCCCCAGAAAATTAACATCTAAGAGTTTATCCTGTAGAAATGTTCAATGCAAGGAACTTCAAAGAAGAAATTGCATTCTACTCAAGGAGAAAAATCTAGAAACACTTTAATGTTGTTAATATGAAACTAAGTAAACAATTAAGAATCACTCTAGTGGGAGGTATGATATAATATGTTATTTAATTACTAATTAGTGTCTGACTCTTTGGGACCCCATGTAATTGTAGCCCACCAGGCTCCTCTATCCACGGGATTTCCCAGGCAAGAATAGTGGGTTGCTATTTCCTTCTACAGGGGATCTTCCCAACCCAGGGATTGAACCCAGGTCTCCTGCATTGTTACCAGACTCTTTATCATCTGATCTACTAGGGAAGTCCCAGTGGAAGGTATGGTAACCATTGAACAAGACAAAATATATCTATATGTGCTCATATATTAGCATATATTTTTATGTTTTTATGTATTATTTAGGTGTGAAAAATATTATTTGATAATATGTGGTCATAATCTCATTACTTTTGCTTTAAGAATAAAGATTCTATCCATATAATATTTCTCAAGGAATCTAAAGAAACCATTAGAGATGATTATCCATGAGTTAAACAGCTTGAGTCTTACTCTTCCTAAGAAAGCTTTCTGGGTAATTTCCAATATGTACCTAGTTTGTTTTTAAGGTAATTCCACAAAGATTACTTTAAATGAGAAATATCATTAAAACCATGCAATGTGGACAGATCCAACTTGCACTGATATTTCCCTCTATATGCTGTTTCATTTTGTCCATTTGTGTTCCTATTTAGCCCACATTCACACAGCTCCATCTCTGGAGCAGCTTTATGGCCTATCCTCACGTCTTTCTTAGATGGAATTTGCACTATCTCAATAATGCTCATGGTGAGCTGTTTGCAGCTGGTTAGCAGTTGCTGGACTGGGCTTGGAGAACAACCTAGATGTCCAAGACAGCAATGTTGATCTTGGTAAATATATTGAAAATAGGAATAGGAAGGATAAGCAACAGAGGAGTAATCTGAAAAAGCTTAGCAGGTTTAAATTGACAATAAGTATAAAGAAGAAATTCAAAGTAAATGAGTACATGGGATACAGAAAAGATATTTTCATTGGTTATTGCAAGAAAATGACACTTTAAATTCAAAGTTTTGCGATGGAAAATATCGTGGAATATTGCTGAAAATTCAAAGTGTTCAGAAGTGTTTGCCAAAGTGGAATGGGAGTGATTTTCTTCATAAATCCCTAGACAGAATTCCCAATGTATATATTTCTTTTTAAAAAATAATTTTTAATATTTTATTCTAGTATAATTGATTTAAAATATGTGTTACTTTCAAGTGTACAGCAAACTGATTCAGTTATACATACATATATCTATTTTTCAGATTCTTTTCCCAAATAGGTTATAAAATATTGAATAGAGTTCCCTGTGCTATAGTGTGTTCTTGTAGGTTACCTATAACATGTATAGTGCTGTGTATCTATTAATTTCAAATTCCTAATTTATCTCTTCCCTCATTCCCCTTTGGTAACCGTAAGTTTGTTTTCTATCTGTGAGTCGTTTCCGTTTTGCAAATAAGTTCATCTGTATAATTATTTTTAGACTCCATATATACCCACTTTCCTGTGATATCTGTATTTTTCCGTCTGGTTTACTTCACTTAGTATGAAAATATCTAAGCATGTATTTTTGTGTTACAGGCAGTTCCCATCTTTCAGGAAACAAAGAATATCCTGTGATTGGAAACTCCTTAGAGTAGGGGAAGTGAGCCCTCGACAAGCCATTCTGCTGGTCATAAGCCAGTCCAGAAAGCTCTGCCAACTGCAGGAACCTAAATGAGTTTTCAGTTTCTTCAAAATGCTCTGGCGACTGACACACACTTCAGTCCCTCAGCCTTCGTGCTGGGCCAGGGTCAGGAGTGCACCTGAGAAAGTGAGCTGATACTCTTAACAAGATGTGCTTCTGTGCCTGAGACTCACCCTTTTATTTCCAGTGCAGTGGAGCTGAATATCCGAGATCTCTGTTTTAATTTTTTCATAGCTTCAGCTGTTTTAAATGCTAAAGAGATTGTGAGGATTGACATGTAGATAATGAATATTTTAAATAGTTGATTTTTATAGGGTGACTAAGTTTCTGATCTTAATTATACTTTCTAATATCCTTGAAGTTCATGGTACTTCGCTTAAATTGTATTTATTTTTGCCTATGAAGAATATTGAATGACTGGCAGTGACCCCTAAGAATAAATGAGTATTTAATGGCAATATTGCAAATGAAGAGGGACTCAAACTTGCGTTATGAACTAGGAATCATTGTTAAAAATACAACCATACAACAATCCTAATACATATTAATATGGTATATATTACAGTTAATAATATATTATTGATGTTTATTAAACATTCTTGAATGATTGAACAAGTGTCTATATTAAATTTCTTCTGGCAAAGACAAAAACTAATGACTTCCATCAAATCAAGTGAACATCACATAGTCAGAACTTTGGCTGAAGACTGAAATGTCACAAAGAGATAGATAAATTATATATATATATATATATATATATGAGAACACTGTTCTCAAACACATTCTTAAATGATAAGTATAGAATTCTAATACTTAAACCAAATCCCAATAAGAATCCTATATTCATGGAAGGCAATCTATAAGACTTAGCTCAATGGCAACTTTGTTACATACATATGTATGGACGATTTCACCACAGTTAGCTTTCATTTGAAAGAAACTAGAGATTTCTATATTTTATATAAGGAAATTTGAATCTCATCTTTGAAGCCTATGATATGTGAAGAAGAAAATTATTTTGAAGCATTTTGATTTATGAATATGTTTTTCTAATACACAAAGTAGTTTACTGAGTTAATTTATCTTTGACCTGAAATGAAACTTTACACGATATTTCCTTTTTTTATTTTTTATTTTTATTTTATTTTTGCTCTTTATTATTTATTTATTTTACTTTACAATACTGTATTGGTTTTGCCATACATTGACATGAATCCGCCACAGGTGTACATGAGTTCTCAACCCTGAACCCCCCTCCCACCACCCTTCCTATATCATTTCTCTGGGTCATTCCACTGATATTTCAAGTGAAAATAAAATACTACATTAATTCACTAATTTTCACAATTTAAGAATTTGCAGAAAATGCTTTATCTACTAAAGCAATCAAAGATTCATCTTCTATAGAGATGCTATAATATCACTGAGGAATATATATTAAGTGGTTTAGCTTTCATCTTTTTGTGATATTCTCTGACTGAATTTATATTGTGTGGTATGGGTACAATTTAACCAATTATAACTCAAGTGTCAGTAGCTTTGTTCTGTAGGACATATGATTTATTTCAATACACACTTAGCTACTGCATTTGCAATTGCTTATGTTTATTAAATACTGACAGTATCTGTGAAAATAAAACAAACAATAAAGCTATGCAATCATTTATATTAATAGGGTGCATTACACAATTGTAAAATAAATTCCAACCATTAAAACAAATGAGAAGTTTTCAAATATGATAAGACATAGACTTCATAATTACTGAAATCCATACACAAAGCAAACACATCCATAGCTTTAAAAATACTCATTAATATTTTGGTAATTCATAACAGAAGAACAATAATTCCCCAGATTAGTAATATAGGCATCATCTGAAAATTTGTTATAAATACAAATTCTAGTCCCATTCCATGCAGAAGGCTCTTGAAAGTCCCTTTGGACTGCAAGCAGATTAAACCAGTTAAACCTAAAGGATATCAACCCTGCCTATTCATTGGAAGAACTGATGCTGACACTGAAGCTCCAGTACTTTGGCCACCTCATGAGAAGAGCTGACTCATTAGAAAAGACCCTGATGCTGGGAAAGATTGAAGGGAGGAGGATAAGGGAGCGACAGAGGATAAGATGGTTGGATGGCGTCACTGACTCAATGGGCATGAGTTTGAGCAAGCTCCTGGAACATGGTGAAAGGGAAGCTTGGAGTGCTGCAGTCCACAGCATCACAAAGCATCAGACGTGACTGAGCTACTGAACAATGAAAAACAAAGCCCCAGTCAAGACTCACTGAATCAGAAACTCCAGGAATAAACAGAGTAATCTGATGTACTCTTCTGATGTACTCTTAATGTAGAAGAAAAATGTGCCACTACAGTAGACTGAAGGAAATTCAGACAACAAAACCAAATGCACCTATAGATCACTATCATTAGTAGTCTTCCTTCTGAAATAATCCTTGTTGTTAGCAGTAGGTACTTCAAGATCTGACTCAGCATCATTGTTACCTTATACCCTTTACCACATCTGGCTGACAGGACGTGTGTACTTCCATCAGCCAGCACTAGATCTTTGTCTGAAGGTAGCCTTCAGGCTGCCAGAATTTCTGTTTCACCTTAGCTGAGCATTTATGGTAAGTGAGAGTACCAATGTTACCTTGAGCAGGTTTAATGAATAATTAGGGTGTATAAATGTTCCTGCTTTCTTGTTTTTCCTAAAGACATTCTGAAAGATGATTCACCCTGTCTCCAGATCTCCCTGGTGAGATCCAGCCAGTGATTCTTCCCCAGACTTTTCTTGGGAGCACCCTCCCCACTTCCTGCCTTATTCATTCTCTCTCTCCTAGTCCTACTTCTCACCTCTCCACCAGTTCTTCTAGGAATAATTCCTATCCTCTATCACATGAACCCTTATCTCGGTATCAACTTTTTGGGAACCCAACCTAAAGCAGACAGAATCCCTATTTCTCTAAAGAAAAAAACAAAACAAAACAAAAACAGCTTTATATTAAAGATCATCTGACCTTTTGTCATGATACCCTGTTTGCATGAGTGTTTTGTGTTTTTATGACACTTTGTTTAAAAGAGACTTTGTTTTTTAAAACAATGTAAATATACAGAAATATTAACAGAAATGGTACAGAGAATTCCCATATGCCCTGTCCCGTTTCCACTATTGTTAACATTATGTTGGTATCATGCACTTGTGACATTTAACAAAATAATATTTATACATTATTGATATTAACTAGTAAGAACTGTGTTTTTGGCTAAATTTTACTCATCCTCCAATTCTTAGCTTATGCCTAATATTGGTTCTTATTTGTCTTCAATTCATTCACTTAAATTTCACCCACTTAACATTCACTCATCACCCTCCTTCCTTTATTTTACTAAACTCTTATTATACATACCAAAAATCGTTCTAATAGATATAAGGCAGTGAATCAAGCATACTGGGTCTAAATAAACTATTTTATTCTAAGCTATCCATTCTAAAAAATTTAATAAATGTATACAAATATAACTTCATATAGTAATAAGTGCTACAAAGAAAGTAATAATAAAGTACAGCAGTTTTAGAGAAAAGTGGGGCTTCCCTGGTAGCTCAGTTGGTAAAGAATCTGCCTGCAATGCAGGAAACCCTAGTTTGATTTCTGGGTTATGAAGATCCCCTGGAGAAAGGAAAGACTATCCACTCCAGTATCTTTGCCTGGAGAACTCCATGGAAAGAGGAGTATGGCAGGTTACAGTCCATGGAATCACAAAGAGTCAGACATGACTGAGCAATTTTCACTCTACTTTAGAGAAAAAGATCCTTTGGGAGAGGAAGTTCTCTATAAATTCTTCTGTGCAGTGGTATCAGAGTTGACACCTGAATGCTTAGTGTGAGGTAACCATGGGAAAATCTGCAGAATAGAGGTTCCGACAGAGGGAATGAAAATTCCAAGGGGTCAAAAGTATATCTGGAAACAGTAAAAAACAAAAGCAAACAACAATAACAACAACAAAACCAGTGTGTCTAGAAGGCAAAGGGAAAGAGGAGTACTAGGTAAGGAGGGAGACTTAAGTGAGGGCTAATCTGATGAGGTTGTCAGAAAGAGAAAGCACTATTGAATTGATTCCAAGCCAATGAGACATCAATGAAAAGTGAAAGTGTTGCTTGCTTAGTCATGTCTAATTCTTTGCTACCCCATGGACTGTAGCCTGTCAGGCTTCTCTGTCCATGGAATTCTTCAGGTAAGAACACTGGAATGGGCATCCATTCCCTTTTCTAGGGGATCATCTCAACACAGGGGTTGAACCTGGGTCTCCTGCATTGCAAGTGAATTCAGAGAAATGAGAGAGATATTAATAATTAGGCAATGTTAATTTGATTAATATGCATCTTGGGGTGTTTCACCTTGGGTTTATCCTATTTGGAACCCTCTGGGTTTCTTGGACAAATGGGATCTAATTAAAATTAAAAGCTTCTGCACAACAAAGGAAAATATAAGCAAAGTGAAAAGACAGCCTTCTGAATGGGAGAAAATAATAGCAAATGAAGCAACTGACAAACAACTAATCTCAAAAATATACAGGAAGAGAGATGGTATGGGGTGGGAGGTGGGAGGGGATTCATGTTTGGGAAGGCATGTACACTCGTGGTGAATTTATGTCAATGTTTGGCAAAATCAATACAGTAATGTAAAGTAAACTAAAGTTAAAATAAAAATTTTAAAAATAAAAATAAAAAGTATACAAGCAACTTATACAGGTCAATTCCCGAAAAATAAATGACCCAATCAAAAAATGGGCCAAAGACATAAATAGACATTTCTCCAAAGAAGACATACGGATGGCTAACAAACACATGAAAAGATGCTCAACATCACTCATTATCAGAGAAATGCAAATCAAAACCACAATGAGGTACCATTTCACACCAGAAAGAATGACTGTGATCCAAAAGTCTGCAAGCAATAAATACTGGAGAGGGTGTGGAGAAAAGGGAACTCTTTTACATTGTTGGTGTGAATGCAAACTAGTACAGCCACTATGGAGAACAGTGTGGAGATTCCTTAAAAAATTGCAAATAGAACTGCCTTATGACCCAGCAATCCCACTCCTGGGCATACACACCGAGGAAACCAGAATAGAAAGAGACACATGTACCCCAATGTTCATTGCAGCACTGTTTATAATAGCCAGGACATGGAAACAACCTAGATGTCCATCAGCAGATGAATGGCTAAGAAAGCTGTGGTACATATACACAATGGAGTATTACTCAGCCATTAAAAAGAATACATTGGAATCAGTTCTAAGGAGATGGATGGAACTGGAGCCGATTATACAGAGTGAAGTAAGCCAGAAAGAAAAACACCAATACAGTATACTAACGCATATATAAGGAATTTAGAAAGATGGTGATGATGACCCTGTATGCGAGACAAAAAAAGAGACTCAGATCTATAGAGTGAACTTTTTTACTCTGGGGGAGTGGGAGAGGGGGGGATGAGATGGGAGAATGCCATTTAAACATGTATACTATCATGTAAGAAATGAATCACCAGTCTACGTCCAATGCAGGATGCAGGATGCTTGGGGCTGGTGCATGGGGAGGACCCAGAGAGATGTTATGGGGTGGGAGGTGGGAGGGGATTCATGTTTGGGAATGTATGTACACTCGTGGTGAATTCACGTCAATGTTTGGCAAAACCAATACAGTATTGTAAAGTAAACTAAAGTTAAAATAAAAATTAAAAAATAATAATAATTAGGCAATGAATTGCAAAGGGTATCATATGAGGTGTGCTCCTGCTTAGTTGCTCAATTGCATCTTCCTCTTTGTGACCTTTTGGACTGTAGGGGATTTTACAGGCAAGAATACCGGAGTAAGCAGTCATTTCCTCCTCCAGGGGATATTCTCAATCCAGGAATGGACGATGCGTCTCCTGTGTCTCCTGCATTGCAGGCAGATTCATTTCCCACTGAGCCACTGAGGAAGTTCAATGTTCATATGAGGTGATCAACTTTTAAAAATGTCATTCTGAAGAATAGATTGGGGCATATAGGAGTAGAGTGATAGGAAAGAGGCTAGATGGAGATCTCATGCTTATGTTTTCAAATACGTGTAGCTCTTGGTTCTCATTTGTGGCATAATTCTGTATTTCTTCTTAGAATAAGAATCATTTATATATAGGGGCCAATTCTAATATTGTTTGTCCTCAACATATTTAATATATCTGATACTCATTGTTGAAATAAGAAGTATTTCTAAAACCTAAGAGCTAGTTAATACCAGTAACAATTGTTTTATTTTTTTATGGGTTCTTTTTTTTAAATATAAAGTAAAAAGAAATAACTTATTTATTTTAATTGGAGGTTAATTACCTTACTATATTGTATTGGGTTTGCCATACATCAACATGAATCCACCACAGGTATACACGTGTTCCCCATCCTGAACCCCCTCCCTCCCCATACCATCTGGCTGCATCATCCCAGTGCACCAGCCCCAAGCATCCAGTATCATGCATCAAACCTGGACTGGTGATTTGTTTCATATATGATATTATACATGTTTCAATGCCATTCTCCCAAACCATCCTACCCTTTCCGTCTCCCATCGAGTCCAAAAGCCTGTTCTATACATCTGTGTCTTTTTTTCTGTCTCTCATACAGGGCGAGATGATTTTTTTTTTTTATTTTTAGAGGGNCCCTTTCCGTCTCCCATCGAGTCCAAAAGCCTGTTCTATACATCTGTGTCTTTTTTTCTGTCTCTCATACAGGGCGAGATGATTTTTTTTTTTATTTTTAGAGGGAGACAACTCAGCAAATCAAAATATTTTTCTAACTCATATTCACCAAATCTACTGTATCAATAAATTTTATATTTAATTTCCTCTCAGTCATTTTTCCTCAGTGAGTTAGAACAGAATTACTTAAGCATGTTCTACTTGGTTTTATTTCTCAGCTGTTCAAAAACCTTGATACATTTTTAATGCTATCTTTGCTAATTTATCACATGATTTTAATAGGAAAATCTCAGAAGCACATGAATATTCTATATATATTTGATATGGGATAAGGACAATTGCCTTACTTGGG
>SJYQ01001908.1:60546-74507 GCA_006410935.1 Redunca redunca | reverse complement strand
GAGACAACAAAAGATACTCAGATCTATAGAGTGAACTGTTGGACTCTGGGGGAGAGAGGGAGGGAGAGGGTGGGATGAGAAGGGAGAATGGCATTGCAACATGTATACTATCAAGCAAGAAACGAATCGCCAGTTGATGTCAGATGCAGAATGCAGGATGCTTGGGACTGGTGCAAGGAGAGGACCCAGAGGGATGGCATGGGGTGGGAGGTAGGAGGGGATTCATGTTTGGGAACGCTTGTACACTCGTGGTGAATTCATGTCAATGTTTGGCAAAACAAATACAGTAATGTAAAGTAAACTAAAGTTAAAATAACAATTTTTAAAGAAAAAAAAAAAAAAAAAGAAGTGGTAGAAGCTGTAAAGTGCTACCTCTCACATACAATCAGAGGAAGCTCAGATAAGATAAAGCAAGAACTATCACACCTCCTACTGGAAAACAGAAGAAAGCCCTCTGATTTCTAATCTGTCGAATCCTTAGAATCAGGTAGAATGATGTTTGAGATTTCTAATGAGCCAACAGAGTAACAACTTATCAAGCACCATGAACAATCCCAAAAACACAGCATCATGAAAGGAAAATGACTGTTCTGTAGAAACCAAACTTAAAAGTTATGAAACATCGTGATACAACTGATAGATAACTCAAAAGCATGGTCATGAAAGAACTAAACAAAGTCACAGGAAAACAAACAAGCAAACAAAAAAACAGTTCAATGAGCTAAGAAACAAATTTAACAAACAGGAATATTTTACCAAAGAGACTGAGTTTGATCTCAGTCTCAAAGAGTTTCAATCTCTGCAAAAGGACACAACAAATTCTGGAGCTGAAGAACTCAATAAACCAAATGAAGAATACATTAGAAAGCATTAGAAACACAGAAGACCATACAGAAAAGAGAATTACTGAGCAGGAAGACAAAGGTCTAGACTTCCCACAAATAGAAGAGGAAAGAAGATCAAAATATTTTTTGTTTAATGAGGAAATTATACAAGAGCTATCTCTTTTAAGAACAACTTTAGGGCAATGGTGTTCCAGGAGGAGGAGGGTAAGAGATGGAAGTAGAAAATGTATTACAAATACTTAGTGGTTGAGAAGTTCCCAATCATGAGAAGGAACTGGATATAAAATCTATGAAGCTAAGAGAACACATAGTTATTTCAATGTAAAAAGAACATTTCCAAGACATACTATATTAAAATCGTCAAAAGTTAATGACAAAGGAAGAATTTTAAAGGCAGCCAAATGAAAATTGATAACAACATACAAATTATTGCCTATTTAGACAATCAACATATTTCTCAGCAGAAATTCTACAGGTCATTAGGGAATTGAATGCCATTCCCAAAATACTGACAAATAAAAACTTTCATTCAAGAATATTCCACTCAGCAAAGTTATCCCTTATGTATAAAGGAGTAATAAAGGTTTTTCCAGACAAACAAAAGTTGAGGGTGTTCATCACCACTAGATCTGCCTCAGACAAAATTGAAAGGAGCTCTGGTACTTAAAATGAAAACACAAAAGTATAGGGCATTTTGAGTAAAGTGATGAACAGACAGAAATATAAAATTGTAAATCCATATCAGAATACCTTTTTCAACATGTTATTACAGCATAACAATTAAAAGAGAAAAAAAAAAAGCAAAAAAATACCCACTTCAATTTGGTTACAAACTCACAACATAAAAAGGGATAATTTGAGACAAGAAAAGCAAAAATGGGCAAGGGAAAAAGAATGAAACATTTAAAGGTAAATGAAAATAAGATGCTATCATCAGGAAAAAACACTGAGATATTGAGACATCTTTAGAAGCCACAGTATAATCATAGTACATAAATCTAAATTACAGACATGAAAGCACAAACACACACACACACACACACAAAGAAACCAAGAACAACATCACAGAAAGCCACCAAATAAAAATGTCAGAGAGAAGCATAAGTAAAAAAAAAAAAAAAAAATGGAAGTATGGAGCAATCAGAAAATAAAAGATAAAAGGGCAGCACTAAATCTTCATCTGTCCATATTCACCCTAAATATAAATGGATTGATCATGAATCAACAGACACAGACTGGTTAAACTGATCTAAAAACAATATCCAAGTATATGCTGAATCCAGGAGTCTCATCTGAGCTCTCAGGGAAAACATAATCTCAATGTGAAATGATTGAAGATGATACTCTGAGAAAATGACAGCCAATCAAAACCACAGCAACCACACTCAGGTCAAACAAAATAGACTTCAAGTCAAAAAAGATAAATGGTGTATAACGAAGAGAAAAATTCATTAAAAGATATAACAGTCATTAATATGTAGGTATCTAACATAGAAAGTTATTCTGAAACTAATAACCAAAGGAGGATTTAGTAGTAAACTAAGAATAGAGTGCTTATTAGAATTAGGCCATGAAGCATGCACACACCGCCCATCACTGTCCTCAAATAAATATGATGCACTTAAACCTATTCACACGTATCAATTATATGAGAGGAGACAAGTCATAACAAGGTAAGTATACTGGAAAGTGTGCTTAGACAAACCAAGATATAGCTTAAACAAAGCACCTAGTTTACACCTAGAAGATTTCATATATTATGAATATCTTGAACTAAACCTAGCCCATAACTCTATTCCCAATTAAATAAGAAAAATAAGATAAAATAAAATATTGGACTCTGGGGGAGAGAGAGACGGAGACGGTGGGATGAGATGGGAGAATGGCATTGAAACATGTATACTATCATGTAAGAAACGAATCGCCAGTGTATGTCCAATGCAGGATGCAGGATGCTTGGGGCTGGTACATGGAGAGGACCCAGAGAGATGGTATGGGGTGGGAGGTGGGAGGGGATTCATGTTTGGGAATGCATGTACACTCATGGTGAATTCATGTCAATGTTTGGCAAAACCAATACAGTATTGTAAAGTACACTAAAGTTAAAATAAAAATTAAAAAAATATAAAAATAAAATAAAATATTGGCCCACTACTCTATAGTATAGGAGATAGAAATTTTAAACATGGCACTATAGAGAAATTTATATTAAAAAATAATAATAAAATTTTAAAAAAAGACAGTACTGCAAGGGAACAATGAAAGAAAAAGTAAAGTACAAAAAAGCAAAGATTATCCCTTGTACCTTTTGCATAATGAATTAACTAGCAAAGGCTTAACAAAATGAATTTTATCTAAGTAACCCAAACAGTTTACCAAGAACCAACTCATCTATGTGTCAAAATAGTGAGAAGATTTATAACTAGAGGTAACATGCCCAACGAGCCTGGTGATAGCTGGTTGTTCATCCTTAAAAATACCAAAAAATCCAAATAAATAAAGAAATCCCATTGTATGTTCAAAAGTTAGTCTAAAAAGGTACAGCCTCTTAGAAATGGATACAACCTTAACTAGAGAATAAGATCCAACAACACCATAGGGAAAGACAGGGAAAGTCACTCAGTCATGTCTGACTCTTTGTGACCCCAGGGACTGTAGCCTACCAGGCTTCTCAGTCCATGGGATTTTCCAGGCAAGAGTCCTGGAGTGGGTTGCCATTTCCTTCCCCAGGGATCTTCCCAACCCAGGGATCAAACCCGGGTCTCCTGAATTGTAGGCAGACGCTTTACCCACTGAGCCACCAGGGAAGCCATAGTAGGCCTAAAAGCAGCCACCAATTAAGAAAGTGTTAAAGCTCAACAATAAAATGACATTAATCCAAATAATAAATAACCAACTCCTAGTCCTAATACTGGACTAATCTATTAAAAAATAGAAGTAATAATGTTAATAGCAGTAACAAGAAGCACCTTCTCCTTGCATAAGTTTAACTCAGGATCTGATAATACTCTATTAAAAGTGAATAAAGATAACCCAACAGTAAACAATTTATTAGCTATACTGTTAATCCAACATAGAAATGCACTCCAGGAAAGATTAAAATAAGTAAAAGGAACTCGGCAAATATAAACCCCCCTGTTTACCAAAAACATCACCTCTAGCATCCCCAGGTTTGGAGGCACTGCCAGTCCAGTGACAGTTGTTAAAGGGCTGCAGTATCCTGAACGTGCCGAGGTAGCATAATCATTTGTTCTCTAAATAAGGACTTGTATGAATGGCTACACAAGGGTTTTACTGTCTCTTACTTCCAATTAGTTAAATTGACCTTCCCATGAAGAGGCAGGAATAGACTAATAAGACGAGAAGACCCTATGGAGCTTTAACTAACTAGTCCAAAGAAAATAAACTCAACCACCAGGGGATAATAACACTCTTTATGGACTAACAGTTTTGGTTGGGGTGACTTTGGAGACCAAAAAAATCCTCCGAGCAATTTTAAAGACTAGACCTACAAGTCAAATCATACTATCGCTTATTGATCCAAAAATTTGATCAATGGAACAAGTTACTTTAGGAATAACAGTGCAATCATATTCAAGAGTCCATATCAACAATAGGGTTTACAACCTCTATGTTAGATCGGGACATCACAATGGTGCACGCACTATCAAAGGTTCATTTGTTCAACGATTAAAGTCCTACGTGATCTGAGTTCAGACCAGAACATTCCAGGTTGGTTCCTATCTATTATGCATTTCTCCCAGTACGAAAGGACAAGAGAAACAAGGCGAACTTCAAAAAAGCACCTTAAATCAATTAATGATTTCATCTCAATTAATTCTACAAACAGACCCTGCCCTAGAAAAGGACTCAGTTAAGGTGGCAGAGCCCAGTAATTGCATAAAACTTAAACCTTTATAATCAGAGATTCAGATCCTCTCCTTAACAAAATGTTTATAATTAATATTCTGATGTTAATCATTCCCATTCTCCTAGCTGTGGCATTTCTTATACTGGTAGAGCAAAAAGTTCTAGGATATATGCAGTTCTGAAAAGGCCCAATGTGATAGGCCCATATAGCCTACTCCAACCCATTGTTGATGCAATTAAATTTTTCATCAAAGAACCACTACAGCCTGCCACATCCTCAATCTCAGTATTTATCCTAGCACCCATCCTGGCCCTAAGCCTAGCCCTGCTGCTGCCACTGCTGCTGCTAAGTCACCCCAGTCGTGTCCGACTCTGTGCGACCCTGTAGAGGGCAGCCCACCAGACTCCCCCGTCCCTGGGATTCTCCAGGCAAGAACACTGGAGTGGGTTGCCATTTCATTCTCCAATGCATGAAAGTGAAAAGCGAAAGTGAAGTCACTCAGTTGTGTCCGACTCTGTGCAACCCTATAGATGGCAGCCCACCAGGCTCCTCTGTCCATGGGATTTTCCAGGCAAGAGTACTGGAGTGGGGTGCCATTGCCTTCTCCAAGCCTAGCCCTAACCATATGAATTTCTCTACCATATCCTACCTCCTCATCAGCATAAACCTAGGATTCCTATTAATACTAGCCATATCAAGCTTAGCTGTATATTCCATGCTGTGATCAGGCCGAGCCTCTGATTCAAGATATACACTAACTGGAGCCTTATGAGCAGCAGCACAAACAATCTCATATGAATTCACATTAGCAATTATTCTGCTATCGGTCCTCCTAATAAGTGGATCCTTTACCCTCTCCACACTAATCATCACACAAGAGCAAGTATGACCCCTAGCAATAATATGATATAATTTATCTCAATACTAGCAGAAACAAACTGAGCTCCATTTGGCCTGACGGAAGGAAAAGCAGAACTAGTCTCAGGCTTTAATGTAGAATACGCAGCAGGACCATTCACCCTATTTTTCATAGCAGAATATGCAAACATCATTATAATAAATGTTTTTACAATAATCCTATTCCTAGGGGCATTTCATAATCCATGCATACCAGAAATATACCCAATCAACTTCACCATCAAGTCACTGCTACTCACAATCTCTTTCCTATGAATTCGAGCATCCTATCCCTGATTCTGTTACAATCAACTAATACACCTACTATGAAATTTGTTTCTACCCCTAACACTAGCCCTATATATGTGGCATGTATCACTATCCATTCTCTTATCAAGCATGCCCACACAAACATAAGAAATATATCTGATAAAAGACTTACTTTGGTAAAGTAAATAATAGAGGTTTAAATCCTCTTATTTCCAGAACTATAGGAATTGAACCTACTCCTAACAACCCAAAACTCTTCGTGCTCCCAGTTACACCAAAGTCTAATAGTAAGATCAGCTAATTAAGCTCTCAGGGCCCATACCCCAAAAATGTAGGTTTATATCCTTCCCATACTAATAAACCCAATTATCTTTATCATTATCCTGTGAACTATCATACTAGAAACTATCATTGTCATAATCAGCTCCCATTGACTACTCATCTGAATCATATTTGAAATAGATATGCTTGCTATTATCTCCATTGTAATAAAAAAAATACAACCCATGAGCCACAGAAGCATCAACCAAATACTTTCTAACCCAATCAACAGCTTCAATATTACTAATAATAGCCATTATCATTAACTTAATATTCTCAGGCCAATAAATTTATTTAACCCAACAGCATCCATACTCATAACAATAGCTGTCACCATAAAACTAGGAATATCCCCATTCCACTTCTGAGTCCCAGAAGTAGCACAGGGCATCTCCTTATCATCTGGCCTAATCTTGCTTACATGACAAAAACTAGCACCCATATCTGTACTTTATCAAATTACCCCATACATCAACCTAAACCTAATCCTAACCCTATCCATTCTATCAATTATAATTGGAGGTTGAGGGGGACTAAATCAAACCCAGCTACAAAAAATTATGGCCTACTCATCAATCACCCATATAGGCTGAATAACAGCAGTCCTACTATATAACCCCACTATAATACTACTAAACTTAGTCATCTGTATTATCATAACCTCTACCATACCCACACTATTTATAGCCAACTCAACCACCACCACCCTATCACTATCACACACATGAAATAAAGCACCTGTTATGACTGTCCTATTTCTCATTACCCTCCTATCAATAGGAGGACTTCCCCCACTCTCAGGATTTATACCAAAATGAATAATAATTCAAGCAATGACAAAAAGTAATAGTATCATCTTACCCACCCTTATAGCAATTACAGCACTACTAAACTTATACTGTTACATACTACTCACATATTCCACTACATTAACAATATTTCCCTCCACAAACAACGTAAAAATAAAATGACAATTCTCCACCACAAAACAAATAACCCTCCTACCAACAACAGTTGTACTATCTACCATACTACTACCACTCACACCAATCCTGAGTACTAGAATAGAAATTTAAGTTCGATAGACCAAGAGCCTTCAAAGCCCTAAGCAAGTAGTTTACATAATTCCTGATAAGGATTGCTAGACTACATCTTACATCAATTGAACGCAAATCAACCACTTTAATTAAGCTAAATCCTCACTAGATTGGTGGGCTCTATCCTCACGAAGTTTTAGTTAACAGCTAAATACCCTAATCAACTGGCTTCAATCTTCTTCTCAAGAAAAAAGGAAAAAAGGGCAGGAGAAGCCTCCGAAGAACTGAAGCTGCTTCTTTGAATTTGCAATTCAATGTGTAAATTCACCACAGGACTTGGTAAAAAGAGGAACTAAACCTCTGTCTTCAGATTTACAGTCTAATGCTTTACTCAGCCATTCTACCCTTGTTCATTAACCACTGATTATTCTCAACTAATCATATTGGTACCCTATACTTACTATTTGGTGCCTGAGCCAACATGATAGGAACAGCCCTAAGCCTGCTGATTCGTGCTGAACTAGGTCAACCTGGAACCTTGCTCAGAGACGACCAGATTTATAACGTAATTGTAACTGCACACGTGTTTGTAATAATCTTTATAGTGATGTCAATCATAATTGGAGAGTTTGATAACTGACTAGTTCCTCTAATAATTGGCTCCCCCGACATAGCATTTCCCCAAATAAATAACATGAGCTTCTGACTTCTCCCCCCCTTCTTTCCTACTACTTCTAACATCATCTATAGTCGAAGCTGGGACGGGAACAGGCTGAGCTGTGTACTCTCCTCTAGCCGGCAGCCTAGCCCATGCAGGAACCTCAATAGACCTAACAATTCTTTCTTTGCACCTGACGAGTGTCTCCTCAATTTTAGGGGCTATTAACTTCATCACAACAATTATTAATATTAAACCCCCTGCAGTATCACAATATCAAACTCCCCTATTCGTGTGATCTGTTCTAATTACTGCCATATTATTACTCCTCTCACTCCCTGTAATAGCAGCTGGTATTACAATATTATTAACAGACTGGAATCTAGACCCAGCAGGAGGAGGGAACCCCATCCTGTACCAACCCTTATTCTGATTCTTCGGACACCCTGAGGTATATATTCTTATTTTATCCAGATTTGGAATAATTTCCCACATTGTAACTTATTATTCAGGAAACAAAGAGCCATTTGGATATATGGGAATGGTTTGAGTTATGATATCAATTGGGTTCTTAGGATTTATCGTACGAGCTCGTCATATGTTCATAGTCGGAATAGACATTGACACACAGACTTACTTCACATCAGCTACTATAATTATTGCTATCTCAACTGGAGTAAAAGTCTTTAGTTGATTGGGAACACTTCGCGGGGGTAACATTAAATGATCTTCCACTGTAATATGAGCCCTAGGCTTCATTTTCCTTTTTACAGTAGGAGGCTTAACTGGAATTGTTCTAGTCAACTCTTCCTTTGACATTGTTCTCCATGACACATATTATGTAGTCACACATTTCCATTAGGTATTATCAATAGGGGCTGTGTTTGCTATTATAGGAGATTTTTTGCATTGATTCCCACTATTCTCAGGTTACCCTTAACACTACATGAGCCAAAATCCATTTTGTGGCTATATTTGTAGGTGTAAATATAATCTGCTTCCCACAACACTTCTTAGGGCTATCTGGTATACCATGACACTATTCTGATTACCCAGACGCATATACAATATGAACCACCATTTTACCCATAGGCTCCTTTATTTCTTTAACAGCAGTTATACTAATAATCTTCATTATCTGAGAGGTATTCACATCTAAGTGGGAAGTCTTGACTGTATATTTAACCACAACAAATTTAGAGTGATTAAATGAATGCCCTCCACCATACCATACATTTGAAGAACCTACATACGTCAACTTAAAATAAGAAAGGAAGGAATTAAACCCTCTACTACTGGTTTCAGGCCAACATCATAGCCACTATGTCTTTCTCAATTAATGAGATGTTAGTAAAATATTACATAACTTTGTTGAAGTTGTTATAGTTGAAAATCCTATATATCTCATATGGCATACCCCATACAACTAGGCTTCCAAGATACAACATCACCCATTTACAGAAGAATTATTGCATTTTCATGACCACACACTAATAATTGTCTTTTTATTTTTATTTTTTTTAATAATTGTCTTTTTAATTAGCTCGCTAGAACTTTACATTATTTCACTAATATTAACAACAAAACTAACTCATACTAGCACAATAGATGCACAGGAGGTGGAAACAATTTGAACTATTCTGCCAGCCATTATCTTCATTTTAATTGCCCGTCCGTCTTTAAGAATTTTATATATAATAGATGAGATTAACAACCCACTGCTTACAGTAAAAACTATAGTACATCAATGATATTGAAGTTATGAATATACAGATTATGAAGATTTAAGCTTTGACTCCTATATAATTCCAACATCAGAATTAAAACCAGGAGAACTAAGGTTACTAGAAGTAGACAACTGGATTGTACTACCAATAGAAATAACAATTCAAATATTAATTTGTTCTGAAGATGTACTACACTCATAAGCTGTGCCTTCTTTAGGATTAAAAGCAGATGCAATCCCAGGTCACCTAAATCAAACAACCCTCATGTCATCCTGACCAGACTTATATTATGGACAATGTTCAGAGATCTGCGGATCAAATCATAGTTTCATGTCCATTGTTCTTGAACTAGTCCCACTAAAATACTTTGAAAAATAACCTGCATTGATACTATAAAATTGTCAAGAAGGTAAATTAGCACTAACGTTTTAAGCTAGAGATTGAGAGTATAATGCTCTCCTTGATGACATGCCACAACTAGACACATCAACATGATTTACAATAAATCTATCAATATTTCTAGTTCTTTTTATTATTTTTCAACTAAAAATCTCAAAACATAGTTTTTATTATAACCCAGAACCAACGTTAACCAAAACACAAAAACAAAGCACCCCTTGAGAAACAAAATGAATGAAAATCTATTTGCCTCTTTCATTACCCCTGTAATTCTAGGCCTCCTCCTCATTACTCTTATTGTCATATTCCCTAGCTTATTATTCCCAACAACAAATCGATTAGTAAATAACCACCTCGTTTCTCTCCAACAATGAATGCTCCAACTTGTATCAAAACAAATAATGGGAATTCACAACATCAAAGGACACACATGGATATTGATACTAATGTCCTTAATCCTATTTATTGGATCAACAAATCTACTAGGCGTACTACCTCATTCATTTATACCAACCACACAACTATCAGTGAACCTGGGCATAGTCTTCCCCCTATGAGCAGGGGGTGTAATTACAGGCTTCCACAACAAAACTAAAGCATCACTTGCTCACTTTTTACCACAAGGAACACCAACCCCATTAATTCCAATACTAGTTATCATCAAAACTATCAGTCTTTTCATTTAACCAATACCCCTAGTCGTATGACTAACAGCCAATATTACTACAGGACATTTACTAATTTTCCTAATTGAAGGAGCTACACTCACAGTAATAAGCATTAGCACCATAATGGCTCTTATTACATTTATTATTCTAGTCCTACTAACAATTCTTGAATTTGCAGTAGCTATATTTCAAACCTATCTAAATAGCTACCTACCTAGATACATAGGTATTTACCCTCTTAGTTAGTCTTATAACACATAATGACACACCAAACCCACGCCTATCACATTGTAAACCCAAGTACTTTACCCCTTACAGGAGCCCTATCAGCCCTCTTAGTAACATCTGGCCTATATGATTTCACTTCAAATCAATTGCCCTATTAATACTTGGCTTAACAATAAATATAGTCACAATATATCAATGGTGAAGAGATGTTGTCCGAGAGAGCACCTTTCAATGACATCACACTCCAACTGTCTGAAAAGGCCTCCGCTATGCAATGATCCCTTTCATTACCTCTGAAGTCTTATTCTTTACTGGGTTTTTCTGAGCATTCTAACACTTCAGTCTCGTTCCTACACCCGAGCTAGGCGGCCACTGACCCCAAACAGGCATTCATCGACTTAACGCCCTAGAAGTCCCACTACTTAACACTTCTGTCCTACTAGCCTCAGGAGTCTTTACTACTTGGGCCTATCACAGCCTTATAGAAGGAAACCACAATCACATATTACAAGCTCTATTTACTACTATTGCACTAGGTGTGTATTTCACATTATTACAAGCCTCAGAATACTGTGAAGCACCTTTTAACATCTTAGATGGGGTTTATAGTTCAACCTTTTTCATAGCCACTGGTTTCCACGGCCTCCACATCATTATTGGATCTACTTTCCTAATTGTCTGCTTCTTCCACCAACTGAAATCCCACTTCACTTCCAACCACTACTTTGGCTTTGAAGCTGCCACCTGATATTGACACTTCGTAGACATAGTATCACTCTTCCTCTATGTATCTGTCTATTGATGAGGTTCATATTCTTTTAGTATTAACTAGTACAACTGACTTCCAATAAGTTAATTTCAGTCTTGTCCGAAAAAGAATAATAAATCTAATACTAGCCCTCCTAACTAACCTCACACTAAGCTACACTACTTTTCATTATTGCATTCTGACTTCCCCAACTAAACGTGTATTCAGAAAAGAACAAGTCCATGTGACTGTGGATTCGACCCCATGGGATCAGTTTGCCTACCTTTCTGCATATTTTTTTTTTCCTAGTAGCCATCACATTTCTCCCCTTTGACCTGGAAATTACACTCCTTTTACCACCACCTCAGGCCTCACAAATAACCTAAACACAATGCTCACCATGACCCTCTTCCTAATCCTACTATTAGCCATAAGCCTAAACTCTGAATGAACTCAAAAAGGACTAGAATGAACTTAGTATGGTATTTAGTTTAAAACAAAATAAATGATTTTGACTCATTGGATTATGATTGAATTCATAATTACCAAAAGTCTCTAGCATACATGAACCTCATAAAAGCATTCACAGTATCCATTGCAGGACTATTAATATACTGATCCCACCTAATATCATCTCTTCTATGCCTAGGAGGAATAATATTATCTCTATTTGTTATAGCCACCCTAATAATCTTAAACTCACATTTTACCTTAGCTAGTATATTACCTATTATATTGGTGGTCTTCACGGCCTGTGAAGCAGCACTAGGCTTATCCCTACTAGTAATATTATCAAACACATATGGTATTGATTATGTACAAAACTTTAATCTACTCCAATGCTAAAATATATTATTCCCACAGTAATACTTATACCCCTAACTTGACTATCAAAAGGTAATATAATCTGGATTAATTCTCCAACCCATAGCCTTCTAATCAGCCTCACAAGCCTACTCCTCATAAATCAATTTAGTGACAACAGCCTCAACATTTCACTAGTTTTCTTCTCTAATTCTCTATCAACACCGCTATTAATCCTAACCATGTTGCTTCTTCCCCTAATATTAATAGCTAGTGAACATCACCTATCAAATGAAAATCTAACCCCAAAAAACTATACATCACCATACTAATCTTACTACAACTATTCCTAATCATAACCTTCACCACCATAAAGCTAATCCTCTTTTATATTCTATTTGAAGCAACACTAGTCCTACCACTTATTATTATCACCCGATGGGGGAACCAAACAGAGAGCCTAAACACTGGCCTTTACTTCCTGTTTTATACAGTAGCAGGTTCCCTCCCACTTCTGCTTACACTAGTCTACATCCAAAACATCGTAAGATCCCTAAACTTCCTAATACTTCTATACTGAGTACAACCAACACCTAATTCCTGTTCAAATGTTTTTTTTTTTTTTTTTTTTTTGGGTGGGGGGATTAGCATGCATAATAGCCTTCATAGTAAAAATACCACTATATGGCCTCCACATTTGACTACCCAAAGCCCATGTAGAAGCCCCCATTGCAGGCTCCATAGTTCTTGCAGCAGTTCTACTGAAACTAGGAGGATATGGCATACTACGAATTACAATATTCCTAAACCCAATAACTGACTTCATAGCATATCCATTCATTATGCCGTCCTTATGGGCTATAATCATGACTAGCTCAATTTGCCTTCCTCAAACAGACTTAAAATCACTCATCACATACTCCTCTGTCAGCCACATGGCACTTGTTTCATAGCCATTCTTATCCAAACACCTTGAAGCTACATAGGCACTACGGCCCTAATAATCACCCACAGTCTTACATCCTCCATACTTTTCTGCCTAGCAAACTCTAACTACAAATGAATCCACAGCTGAAAAATAATTTTAGCCCGAAGCCTACAAACATTCTTCCCATTAATGGCCACATGATGACTCTTAGCAAGCTTGACTAATCTAGCTCTGCCTCCAACAATTAACCTAATCAGGGAACTATTTGTATTAATATTGACTTTTTCATGATCCAACATCACAATTATTCTAATAGGAGCACATATAGTAATGACTGCTCTATACTCCCTGTATATGCTAATCACAACACAACTAGGTAAATACACCCACCACATCAATAATATCACATCCTACTTTCCATGAGAGAATGGCATTATGTCATTACATATTTTACCCTTATTACTACTATAATAAATAGTTATTATATTTATTAATAACTACATATATATATATATATATATATACACCAAATATTAATAGATCTAAAGGGAACATTGTCA
>SJYQ01001908.1:32073-57985 GCA_006410935.1 Redunca redunca | reverse complement strand
TGAATCCCCTCCCACCTCCTACCCCATAACACCTCTCTGGGTCCTCCCTGTGCACCAGCCCCAAGCATCCTGCATCCTGCATCAGACATTGACTGGCGATTCGCTTCTTACATGATAGTATACATGTTTCAATGCCTTTCTCCCATCTCATCCCACACCCTCCCTCGCCCCCAGAGTCTAAAAGTCCACTCTACACATCTGAGTCTCTTTTGTTGTCTCGCATACAGGGTCATCATCCCCATCTTTCTAAATTCCATATATATGTGTTAGTATACTGTATTGGTGTTTTTCTTTCTGGCTTATTTCACTCTGTATAATCGGCTCCAGTTCCATCCATCTCCTTAGAACTGATTCAAATGTATTCTTTTTAATGGCTGAGTAATAATAATCTCTAATCTTACTTGGGTTCTCTTACCTTGGGTGTGGGGTATCTCTTCATGGCCGCTCCAGCAAAGCACAGCCGCTGCTCCTTAACTTGGACAAGGGATATCTCCTTACCGCCACTGTTCCTGACCTTCAACATGGGATACCTCCTTTAGACCCTCCTGTGCCTGGGCAGCCACCGCTCCTCACTCCTAGGGTTGCTCCTCCCAGCTGCCGGCCCTGGCCTCCGGCTCAGGTTGGCTCCTCAGGGTCACCGCCCCTGGCCTCAGGCACGAGGTAGCTCTTCCCAGCCGTGACTGACCTCAGACGGGGGGGTAGCTCCTCTCAGCCGCTGCCCCTGACCTGGGACGTGGGGTAGCTCCTCTGGGCTGTCACTGACCTCAGACGCAGGGTAGCTCCTCTCTGCCGTTCCTGCACCATCGCAGCCTGGCACTCTAGGCCGCTGCCCCTGACCTCGGACATGGTATAGCTCTTCTCAGCTGTGCTTAGTGGGCCAGCTTGCCGCTGCCACCTGCGCTTAGTGTGCCAAGTAAGATGGTAGTTGTTGCAAGAGGACATCAGAGGGCAAACACACTGAAACCATACTCACAGAAAACTAATCAATCTAATCACACTAGAAACACAGCCTTTTCTAACTCAGTGAAACCAAGCCATGCCCTCGGGGCAACCCAAGACAGGCGGGTCATGGTGGAGAGGTCTGACAGAATGTGGTCCACTGGAGAAGGGAATGGCAAGCCACTTCAGAATTCTTGCATTGAGAAACTCATGAACAGTATGAAAAAACAAAATGACAGGATACTGACAGAGGAACTCCCCAGGTCATTAGATGCCCAATATGCTACTGGAGATGAGTGGAAAAATAATTCCAGAAACAATGAAGGGATGGAGCCAAAGCGAAAACAATACCTAGCTGTGGATGTGACTGGTGATAGAAGTAAGATCAGATGCTGTAAAGAGCAATATTGCATAGGAACCTGGAATGTCAGGTACATGAATCAAGGCAAATTGGAAGCGGTCAAATAAGAGATGGCAAGGGTGAATGTCGACATTCTAGGAATCAGCGAACTAAAATGGACTGGATTGGATGAATTTAACTCAGATGACCATTACATCTACTACTGCAGGCAGGAATCCTTCAGAAGAAATGGAGTAGCCATCATGGTCAACAAAAGAGTCTGAAATGCAGTACTTGGATGCAATCTCAAAAAAGACAGAATGATCTCTGTTTGTTTCCAAGGCAAACCATTCAATATCACAGTTATCCAAGTCTATGTCCCAACCATTAACGCTGAAGAAGCTGAAGTTGAACGGTTCTATGAAGACCTATAAGACCTTTTAGAACTAACACCTAAAAAGATGTCCTTTTTCATTATAGGGGACTGGAATGCAAAAGTAGGAGGTCAAGAAACACCTGGAATAACAGGTAAATTTGGCCTTGGAATGTAAAATGAAGCAGGGCAAAAACTAATAGAGTTTTGCCAAGAAAATGCACTGGTCATAGCAAACACCCTCTTCCAACAACACAAGAGAAAACTCTACACATGGGCATCACCAGATGGTCAACACCGAAATCAGATTGATTATATTCTTTGCAGCCAAAGATGGAGAAGCTCTATAGTGTCAACAAAAACAAGATGGGGAGCTGACTGTGGCTCACATCATGAACTTATTGCCAAATTCAGAGTCAAATTGAAGAAAGTAGGGAAAACCTCTAGACCATTCAGGTATGACATAAATCAAATTCCTTATGATTATACAGTGGCAGTGAGAAATAGATTTAAGGGTTTAGATCTGATAGATAGAGTGTCTGATGAACTATGGAATGAGGCGTGTGACTTTGTACAGGAGACAGGGATCAAGACCATCCCCATGGAAAAGAACTGCAAGAAAGCAACATGGCTGTCTGGGGAGGCCTTAAAAATAGCTGTGAAAAGAAGAGAGGCGAAAAGCCAAGGAGAAAAGGAAAGATATCAGCATCTGAATGCAGAGTTCCAAAGAATAGCAAGAAGTGATAAGAAACCCTTCTTCAGCGATCATTGCAAAGAAATAGGGGTAAACAACAGAATGGGAAAGACTAGAGATCTCTTCAAGAAAACTAGAGATACCAAGGGAATATTTCATGCAAAGATAGGCTCGATAAAGGACAGAAATGGTATGGCCCTAACAGAAGCAGAAGATATTAAGAAGAGGTGGCAAGAATACACGGAAGAACTATACAAAAAAGATCTTCACGACCCAAATAATCATGAAGATGTGATCACGAATCGAGAGCCAGACATCTTGGAATGTGAAGTCAAGTGGGCCTTAGAAAGCATCACTGTGGAGAAAGCTAGTGGAGGTGATGGAATTCCAGTTGAGCTGTTTCAAATCCTGAAAGATGATGCTATGAAAGTGCTGCACTCAATACGCCAGCAAATTTGGAAAACTCAGCAGTAACCACAGGGCTGGAAAAAGTCAGTTTTCATTCCAATCCCAAAGAAAGGCAATGTCAAAGAATGCTCAAACTACCACACAATTGTACTCATTTCACATACTAGTAAAGTAATGCTCAAAATTCTCCAAGCCAGCCTTCAGCAATACATGAACCATGAACTTCCTGATGTTCAAGCTGGTTTTAGAAAAGGCAGAGGAACCAGAGATCAAATTGCAAACATCTGCTGGATCATGGAGAAAGCAAGCGAGTTCCAGAAAAACATCTATTTTTGCTTTATTGACTATGCCAAAGCCTTTGACTGTGTGGAGCACAATAAACTGTGGAAAATTCTGAAAGAAATGGGAATACCAGACCACCTAAGCTGCCTCTTGAGAATTCTGTGTGCAGGTCAGGAAGCAACAATTCGAACTGGACATGGAACAACAGACTGGTTCCAAGTAGGAAAAGGAGTACGTCAAGGCTGTATATTGTCACCCTGCTTATTTAACTTCTATGCAGAGTACATCATGAGAAACCCTGGACTGGAAGAAACACAAGTGGGAATCAGGATTGCCAGGAGAAATATCAATAACCTTATATATGAAAATGACACCACCCTTATGGCAGAAAGTGAAGAGGAGCTAAATAGCCTCTTGATGACAATGAAAGAGGAGATTGAAAAGGTTGGTTTGAAGCTCAGCATTCAGAAAACGAAGATCATGGCTTCTGGTCCCATCACTTCATGGGAAATACATGGGGAAACAGTGGAAACAATGTCAGACTTTATTTTTGGGGTCTCCAAAATCACTGCAGATGGTGGTTGCAGCCATGAAATTAAAAGCTGCTTACTCCTTGGAAGAAATATTATGACCTACCTTGATAGCATATTGAAAAGCAGAGACATTACTTTCCCGACTAAGGTCCGTCTAGTCAAGGCTATGGTTTTTCCTGTGGTCATGTATGGATGTGAGAGTTGGACTGTGAAGAAGGCTGAGTGCCAAAGAATTGATGCGTTTGAACTGTGGTGTTGGAGAAGACTCTTGAGGGTCCCTTGGACTGCAAAGAGATCCAACCAATCCATTCTGAAGGAGATAAACCCTGGGATTTCTTTGGACGGAATGATGCTAAAGCTGAAGCTTCAGTACTTTGGCCACCTCATGCGAAGAATTGATTCATTGGAAAAGACTCTGATGCTGGGAGGGATTGCGGGCAGGAGGAGAAGGGGACGACCAAGGATGAGATGGCTGGATGGCATCACTGACTCGATGGACGTGAGTCTGAGTGAACTCCGGGAGATGGTGATGGACAGGGAGGCCTGGCGTGCTGCAATTCATGGGATCACAAAGAGTCAGACACAACTGAACGACTGAACTGAACTGAATCTCTAATCTATGTCTTTAATTTTCCCCATTTGATATTTGTTATGTATTTTCTACCTTTTAAAACAATTTTTAGTATGTATTTTCACCTAGTGATTTGTCTATTGGCTTGATTTCTCTCATCCTTTGACTCTCTTATTTCTCCTCCTAGTCATCTCTATCTCCCTCCTCCCTCTTTCTTCTATATATAACTCTGTGAATCACTCTGAGTATTTTTGGCTGTGGAGAGTTGCTTTAGCATTAACGTAGAGCCTTTGGTTTTGTGCTGTGTGGATGGAGAAGTCTTGACGTTAATGTAAGAGGGGGACTGAAACCCTGAGGCATGATGTTCAACTCCAGAACGTTAGACTATCATAGAACTCCTGACCATGGGGAACAAAAATAGGCAAGAGCTAACCCAAAAGTCTCCATACCTACACTGAATCCAAACTCGATGGCCCAAATTGCAGCAAGTTCCAGTGAAATGCCCCCATATTGATTCTCCAGCAAAACAGGAACACAGCCCTGAACATTAAAAGATGTGCTGACCAAAGTCATACCAAACTCAAAGACACCTCAAAACTCTTTATTGGACACTTCATTGCACTTCAGAGAAAAGAGATACAGATCCACTCATCAGATCACAGACACAAATTTCCCCAACCAGGAAAACTTGACAAGCCACTGGTCCAACCACAACCACAGGGAGCAGACTTCACAATAAAGAGGGATCATGGGCCCCAAGCCTGTAGAAAAGGGACCCCAAACATAAATCTAAATGAAATGAAAGCACAGAGAAATATATAACAGGTGAAGAAATATAATAAAAATCCATCAGTCTAAAACAAACAAACAGCAACAACAACAAAAAAGTGGAGAAGATAGGGAGTCTACCTGAAAAATAATTCAGAATAATGATAGCAAAGATGAGCCAAAATCTTGAAAAAGAATGGATTTGCAGATAAACAGACTGGTGACACAGATTGAGAAGATGCAAGATATCCTTAATAAGGACCTTGAAGAAATAAAGAGGAGTCAATCAATAATATACAATGCAGTAACTAAAATTAAAAACACTCTGGAGGGAACCAATAGCAGAATAACTGAGGCAGAAGAAAGGATAAGTGAGGTGGAAAGTAAAATGGTGGAAATAAATGAAGCATGATGGGAAAAAAAAGAGTTAAAAGAAATGAGAAAAACTACAGAGACCTCTGGGACAATGTCAAATGCTCCATCATTTGAATTATAGGTGTCCCAGAAGAAGAAGCCAAAAGGAAAGGACATGAGATAAACTTGAGGAGATAATAGTTGAAAAGTTCCCTAAAAGGCAGAAGGAAATAGCTACCCAATTTCAGGAAACTCAGAAAGTTCCAAATATGATAAACCCAAGCTGAAACACACCAAGATTCATAGTAATTAAACTAACAAAAATTAAACACAAAGACCAAATATTGAAAGTAGCAAGGGAAAAGAAACAAATATATTACAAGAGAATCTTCATAAGGATAATGGCTGATCTTTCAATAGAAGCTCTTCAAGCCAGAGAGAATGGAAGGACATATTTAAATTGATGAAAGAGAAAAAACTACAGCTAAGATTACTCTATCCAAAAAGGGCTTTATTCAGATTGGAAAGAGAAATAAAAAGCTTTTCAGATAAGCAAAAGCTGAGAGAATTCAGCACCACCACACCGATTCTTTGACAAATTAAAAGGGATTTTCTCTAGATAAACACACGAAAAAAACTTATAAAAACAAACCCAAAACAAAAAGCAAATGGTAACAGGCTCATACTTATCAATAATTACATTAAATGTAAGTGGGATAATTGCTCCAAACAAAAGACAAAAACTGGACAAGTGGATTAAAAAAAAAAAAAAAACGTATACATGCTGTCTACAAGAGACTCTCAAACCTAGGAACATGTAGAGACTGAAAGTGAAGGGGTGGAAAAGGATATTTCATGCAAAAGGAGATCAAAAGAAAGTAGGAGTAGCAATACTCATATCAGTCAAAATAGATTTTGAAATAAGGACTGTGATAAGAGATAGAGAAAGACACTAAATTATGATCAAGGGTTCAACCCAAGAAGAAGATATTACAATTATAAGTACAAATGCACCCAATATAGGAGCACCTCAATAGATAAGGCAAATGCTAACAAGTATGAGAGGGGAAATTAGCAGTAACAAAATAATGGTGAACTTTAATACCCCACTCACCCCTATGGATGGATCATCCAAACAGAATTAAGTAGGAAACACAAGCTTTGAATGACACACTAGACCAGTTAGACCTAACAGATAAGCTAGAAGGCATTTCATCCAAAAACTATGGATTTCACCTTTTTCTCAAGTGCACACAGAGCATTCTTAAGGATAGATCACGTCCTGGGCCACAAATCTAGCTTTGATAAATTTTATAAACTGAAATCATGTCAAGCATCTTTTCTGTTAACAATGAAGCACGATTAAATATCAACTACAGACAAAAAAATCTACATAAAACACAAATTGTGGCTAAACATCATGCTTCTGAATAACTGATATCATGCAAGAAATCATGTGAGGGATCAAAAAGGAAATCTAAACATACATGGAAACAAATGATAGTGGAAACATGACAACCCAAGACCTATGGGATTCAGAAAATCAGTGCTAAGAGGGATTTGTTCACTGCAATACAAGTCTACTCCAGGAAACAAGAGAAACATCAAACAAACAACCTAAGTTCCCATCTAAAATAACTAGAGAAAGAAGAACGATACCAGCAAAAAAAGCAAAGTTAGTAGAAGGAAAGAAATCATAAAACTCAGAATAAATAAATCAAAAACAAAACAAAACAAACAAACAAAAACAACAACAACAAAAAAAAAAGAAGGAGACTACAGCAAAGATCAACAACACTAAAAGCTGGTTCTTTGAGAAGATAAACAAAATAGATAAGCCATAGCCAGACTCATAAAGAAAAAAATGATGAAATCAATAAAATTAGAAATGAAAATGGATAAATCAGAACAGATAACATTGAAATAAAATAGGTCACAAGAGAGGGCTATGAGCAACTGTATTCCAATAAGAAGGACAAATTGGAAAATATGGACATATTCTTAGAAAAATATAACCTTTGAAAAAAGAACCAGGAAAAAATAAAAAATATGAACACAGCAACCACAAGCTTGGGAATAGAAACTGTAATAAAAAATCTTACAACAAAAAACATCGACGACCAGATGGCTTCACAGGAAAATTCTACCAAAAATGTAGAAAGAGCTGATACCTATCTTACTCAGACTCTTCCAGAAAATTGCAGAAGAGGTTAAACTTCCAAATTCTTTCTACAAGGCCACCAACACTCTGATTTGAAACCCAGACAAAGAAGCCACAAAACAAAACTACAGGTCAACATCACAGATGAACATAGATGATAATTTCCTCAAACAAAATTCTACCAAATAGAATCCAAGAGCCTGTTAAAAAGATCATACATCATGACTGAGTAGGCTTTGTTTCAGGAATGCAAGGATTCTTCAACAGGGTACTCAGGGCTGGTCCTCTGGGATGACCCAGAGGGAGGGAGGTAGGAGGGAGATTCAGGATGGGGAACATATGTACACCCATGGCTGATTCATGTCAATGTATGACAAAAACCACTACAATATTGTAAATTAATTAGCCTCCAATTAAATTGAATACATTTTAAAAATTCCCAAATCAATCAATGTTATACAACATATTAACAAATTGAATGATAAAAATCATAAAATTATCTCCATAAATACATAGAAAAATTTGACATAATTAAAAGCCAATTTATGATTAAAAAACAAACAAACAACAACCAAAAAAAACACCCTCTCCAGAAGGTAAGCATAGAAGGAACATCAGTTCAGTGGCTTAAACATGTCTGACTCTTTTCACCCTCAGGGATTGCAGCACGCCAGGCTTTCTTGTCCATCATTCACTCCCAGAGCTTACTCAAACTCATGTCCATCAAGTTGGTAATGCCATCCAAGTATCTCATCCTCTGTCCTCCCCTTCTCCTCACAGGTTCAATCTTACCTAGCATCAGGGTCTTCTCCAGTGAGTTAGTTCCTCACATCAGGTGGCTAAAGTTTTGGAGTTTCAGCTTCAGCATCAGTCCTTCTAATGAATATTCAGGACTGATTTCCTTTAGGATAGACTGGTTGGGTCTCCTTGCAGTCTAAGGGACTCTAAAGAGTCTTCTCCAACACCAGAGTTCAAAACCATAAACTCTTCAGCACTCAGCTTTCTTTATAGTCCAACGCTCATACCCACACATGATTACTGGTAAACCCATTGCTTTGTCTATATGGACCCTTTTGGCAAAGTAATGTACTTGATTTTTATCATTCTGTCTAGATTGGACATAGCTCTTCCTTCAAGGAGCAAGTGCCTTAATTTCCTGACTGCCATCACCATCTGCAGTGATTTTGGAGCCCCACAAAAAAAAAAAAAAGTCCCTCACTGTTTCCATTATTTCTCCATCTATTTACCACGAAGTGATGTGACTGGATGCCATGATCTTCATTTTCTTGATGGTGAGTTTCAAGCGAACATTTTAACTCTCCTGTTTCACTTTCATCAAGAGGCTCCTTAGTTCTACTTCGCTTTCTGCCATGAGGGTGGTGTCATCTGTATATTTGAGGTTATTTATATTTCTCCCAGCAAGCTCAATTCCAGTTTGTGCTTCATCCAGACTGTCATTTTTCATGATGTACTCTGCATATAAGTTAAATATGAAGGATGACAGCATACAGCCTTGGTACACTGCTTTCCTGATATGGAACCAATCTCGTATTCTATGTCCAGTTCTCACTATTGCTTCTTGAACTGGATGCAGATTTCTCAAGAGGCAGGTCAGGTGGTCTGGTTTTTCCATCTCTTGAAGAATTTTCCAGTTTGTTGTGATCCACACAGTCAAAAGCTTTGGTGTAGTCAATAAGGCAGAAGTAGATATTTTTCTGGAACTCTTGCTTTTCAATGATCAATGGATGTGGGCAACTCAATCTCTGGTTCGTCTGCCTTCTTTAAATCTAGGTTGAACTTCTGGAAGTTCATCATTCATGTACTGTTGAAGCCTGACTTGGAGAATTGTTGAGCATTATTTTGCTAGCGTGTCAGATAAGTGAAATTGTGCAGTAGTTTGAACATTCTTTGGCATTGCCTTTCTTTGGGATTGGAATGAAGACTGACCTTTTCCAGTACTGTGGCCACTGTTGAGTTTTCCCAGTTTCTTGGTATATTGAATGCAGCACTTTAAAAGCATCATCTTTTAGGATTTGAAATAGCTCAACTGGATTTAAATCATATATCCTTTCTATGTAGAGAATTGTATCATCTGCAAATAGTGAGAGTTTTACTTCTTCTATTCCAATCTGGATTCCTTTTAATTATTTTTCTTCTCTGATTCCTATGGCTTTTATTATGTTGAAGTATGTTTCTTCTTCACCTATTTTCTGGAGAGTTTTTATCATAAATCTTTGCTGAATTTTAACAGAGACTTTCTTTGCATCCATTGAAATAATCATATGGTTTTTATCTTTCAGTTTGTTAACATAGTATATTACATTGATTTTCAAATCCTGAAGAATCCTCGCATCCCTGGAATAAAGAAACAAAAAAGCTGCATATAGAAAACTATAAAACATTGATAAAATAAAAAGTCAAATATGACTCAAAGAAATAGAAAAATATACCATGTCTGTGGATTGGAAGAATCAATAGAGTGAAAATGTTTATAGTACCCTAAGCAATCTCTGAATTTGAATTGGTCCCTATCAAGTGACCAATGGCATTTTTCACAGAGCTAGAACAAATAATTTCACATTTTTTAAGGAAAGAAAAAAATCCTTAAATAGCCAAAACAATCTTGAGAAAGAAGAATGAAATTGAAGGAATCAAGCTTTCTGACTTTAGATTATACTACAAAGTTACAGTCACCAAGGCAGTATGGTACTGGCACAAAGACAGAAATATAGGTCAGTGGAACAAAATAGAAAGTCCAGAGATAAACCCACACACCTACAGAAACGTTATTTTTGACAAAGGAGGCAAAAATATACAACGAAGAAAAGACAGTCACTTTAAAAACTGGTGCTGGGAAAACTGGTCAATCGTGTGTAAAAGAATGACACTAGAACACTTTCTAATGCCATAGAGAAAAATAAACTCAAGTGGATTAAAAATCTAAATGTAAGACCAGAAACTATAAAACTCTTGGATGAAAACATGGAACACTCTGTGACATAAATCACAGCAAGATCCTCTATGACCCACCTCCAAGAGTAATGAAAATAAAAACAAAAATAAACAAATGGGACCTATTTAAACTTAAATATTTTACATATCAAAGGAAACTATATACAAGGTAAAAATATAGTTTTCATAGTGGGAGAAAATAACAAACATAACAACTGACAAAGATTTAATCTCCAAAATATGCAAGCAGAACATGTAGTTCAATACCAAAAAATGAACAACCCAATCAAAAAGGGGCCAAAAGAACTAAATAGACTTTTCTCCAAAGGAGACATACAGATAATTAATACACATGAAAAGATGCCCCATGTCATTCATTATTAGAGAAATGCAAATCAAAACCAAAACGAGGTATCATCTCATGCAGGTCAGAATGGTAATCATCAAAAAGTCTAGAACAATAAATGCCAGGGAGAGTGAGGAGAAAATGGAACCCTCTTACAGTGTTGGTTTGAAGGAAAACTGATACAGACACTTTGGAGAACAGTGTGGAGATTACTTAAAAAACTGGGAATAGAACTGCCATATGACCCAGCAATCCCACTGCTTGGCATACACCCCAAGGAAACCATAATTTAAAGAGACACATGTACCTCAGTATTCATCTCTGCACTATTTTCAGTAGCTAGGACATGGAAGCAATCTAGATATCCGTCAGCAGATGAGTAAAAAAGGGAGTTTTGGTAAGTATACACAGTGGAATATTAGCTATAAAAGAACACATTTGAATCAGTTCTAATGAGGAGGATGACTCTGGAGTGTATTATATAGAGTGAAGTAATTCAGAAAGAGAAACATAAATAGTGTACATTAATGCATATGTGTGGAATTTAGAAAGATGGTAACTATGATCCTATATGCAAGACAGCAAAAGAGACATAGATATAAAGAACAGACTTTTTTTCACCCTGTGGGAGAAGGGAAGGAGGGATGAGTTGAAAGAACAGCATTAAAACATGTATATTGGTCTTCCTTGGTGACTCAGATGTTAAAAAAAAAAAAAAAAAAAATCTGCCTGTAATGTGGGAGACCTGGGTTTGATTCCTGGTTTGGGAAGATCTCTTGGAGAAGAGAATGACTACCCAGTTCAGTATTATTCCCTGGATAATTATAAAGACCTACTACCATATGTAAGATTGATAACAAGTGCAAGTTTTGATTCATGAATCAGGGCCAGTGCTCTGGGACAGCCCAGAGGGATGGGGTGAGGAGTAAGGTGGCTGGGGGATTCAGAATGGGGGGACACATGTGTATCCATGGATGGTTCATCTTAATCTATGTCAAAAACCATCACAATATTGTAAACTAATTATCATCTAATTAAAATAAATCAATAAAAGAAAGAATAAGAAAAGCCTAAAATCAGTAGAAGGAAGAAAATATTTAAGATCAGAGTGTAAATAAATGAAACAGCCACTAAAAAGACAAATATATTAATAAAACTATGTTCTATTTATTTGAAAATAAGAAGAAAAATGACAAATATTCAGTTAGGCCTACAAAGACAACATGGAAGAAGGCTCTGATAAATAAAATCAAAAACCAAGGAGGGCAAGTAGCAATGTATACCACAGAGATGCAAAAGAATGTAAGAGAATATTATGAACAGATGGATGCCATTTAAGAGGACAGTTTAAGAGAAATGGATTAATTCTTAGAATCATACAGCTTTCCAAGACTGAATCATGAAGAAGTGGAAAATCTGAACAAGCTGGACATCCATAAAAAATTAAAAGAAGAGTAATAAAAAACTTCCACAAAACCAAAAGCTGAATGACCTTCACAGGAGAATTATATCAACCATTCAAAGATTTATCTATACTTCTCAAACTCTTCCAAAAAAATTATGAGAAGGAAATGCTTCCTAACTTATTTTACAAGGCCAACATTACCCTGATAACAAAATCAAAGACAACACACAAAGAGAATATTACAGGACAATATAATGAAGATAATTCTTATATATATTAGCAAAATACATGTATTAAAAGGATCAAGATGAGAATATATTAACAAGCTGCATATATTAAATATTAGCAAAATGTATATATTTAAAGGATCAAGAGAGAACATTGAAAAGATTGTATGCCATGATAAATTGGAGTTTATTTCAGAGATGTCAAGATAGTTCAACATTCATAAATCAACCAATGTGGTTCACCATATCAACAAAATAAAAATCACATGATCTTCTCAATAGATTTAGAAAAAAAGAAAAAAGATGACAACATTAAAAACCCATTCATGTTTTCAAAAAATCAACTCTCAGCGAAACAGGCACAGAAAAATGTATCTCAAGTAACATGGGTTACTTATGATAAAATCACAGCTAAAATCAGATTAAGTAGTGGAAAACTGAAAATTTATCTTTAAAACCAGGATGAAGACAAAGAGGCCCATTCTCACCTCTCAGCATAGTATTAGAAGCCCTAGTCAGAGGAATTAAACAAACAAACAAACAAAATTCCAAGTGGAAATGAAAGTAGTGAATCAGATAACTTTTCATAACTTAAGGAGCAGTTGAATTTTTCTTAACATCACTGAGGAACATCTATTAGATTGACATTTTGGGGAAAAAAAAACTTTCTGAAATTTGAATAGATTAAAAAATGATGTGGGGAGCGTCATCAGGGTCAAGTTAGGAGGACATTATAGTAATCTTGTTACAATAACAAAATGAGTGAAATTGAGGATGGATGTGTACAGAATCAGAAACCATTCAAGAGGTCAGATTAAAACGGAGAGAGAAAAAAAATCTAATTAATTAGTTCTAGTCACCTGTAACAATCCAAGAAAAGAACTATTTTGTTGTTTCCACTTTTCATCTGTCTTTTTAAGAACTGAAGAAATGGAAGGATCATTGAACAATTACACAGAAATTAATTCTAGGCCCAACTCAGTTTAACATCAGCATATGTTCTTAGGTTAGAACCTAAGTGAGTTTTAATGCACCTTAAAAATGCCCCAAATACGCTCTGAGCTTCTTGCCTCACAACACTGTGGAGAGGCACAATGAAAAGATGTCTGTGGAATATTTACATATGTCAAGCTGAAAGTTATACGGGGTCACTTTTCTCATGACAGTAGATAAATTTTTTTAATACAAAAATGTAACTTATATTCAAAAACATTTCAAGGAGGACAGATTCCACAAGATATTGATTCAACTATGATCTTCTTCATAAATAGAATATTCTTCATTGAATACACTCTGATGAATTTTTTATTTCTTCTAATATAGGTTGATTTTATCCAGTACTACACTAAAAAGTGATTGTAGCTGATTAGCTTTTCAGCATAAATGAATGTTATAAAAATTGTTGATGACCAAGAGAAGATAAATTTGGATGCAAAGTTTTAACATCCATCCTTAGAACATATATGACTAAATATATTAAATATCACTCTAGCAGAAATATGGATTACTAAAAATAAATATCCAGCCTGATAAGTAGGTGTATGTCTGTTTATATAGATGTCTGTTTCACATGCATGTAAAATTGGGTTTAAAAAGAATGGGATTAAGTTGATTATGATAGGAGCAATTTATGCAATGAATTGAACATGGAACAACAGACTGGTTCGAAATAGGAAAAGGAGTACATTAAGGCTGTATATTTTGACCCTGCTTATTTAACTTATATGCAGAGGACGTCATGAGAAAGGCTGGGCTAGAGGAAGTACAAGCTGGAATCAAGATTTCAGGTAGAAATACCAATAGCCTCATATATGCAGATACCATGACCCTTATGGCAGAAAGAGTAGAAGAACTAAAGAGTCTCTTGATGAAAGTGAAAGAGGAGAGTGAAACAGTTGCTTAAACATCAACATTCAGAAAACTAAAATTATGTCATCTGATCTCATCACTTCATGGCAAATAGATGGTGAATCAGTGGCTGACTTTATTTTTCTGGACTCCAAAATCATTGGAGATGATGATTGCAGACAAGAAAATAAAAGATGCTTAATCCTTGGAAGGAAAATTAAGACCAACCTTCAGTTCAGTTCTTGCTCAGTCATGTCCTACTCTTTGCGACCCCATGAATCGCAGCACACCCGGCCTCCCTGTTCATCACCAACTCCCAGAGTTCACTCAGACTCACGTCCATCGAGTCAGTGATGCCATTCAGCCAACTCATCTTCTGTTGTTCCCTTCTTCTCCTGCCCCCGATCCCTACCAGCATCAGAGCCTTTTCAAATTAGTCAACACTTCATATTAGGTGCCCAGAGTACTGGAGTTTCAGCTTTAGCATCATTCCTTCCAAAGAAATCCCAGGGCTGATCTCCTTCAGAATGGACTGGCTGGATCTCCTTGCAGTCCAAGGGACTCTCAAGAGTATCCTCCAACACCATAGTTCAAAAGCATCAATTCTTCGGGACTCAGCCTTCTTTACAGTTCAACTCTCACATTCATACATGACCACGGGAAAAACCATAGCCTTGACTAGACGGACTTAGTTGGCAAAGTAATGTCTCTGCTTCTCAAAATGCTATCTAGGTTGGTCATAACTTTTCTTCCAAGGAGTAAGCATCTTTTAATTTCATGGCTGCAGTCACCATCTGCAGTGATTTTGGAGTGCCCAAAAATAAAGTCTGACACTGTTTCCACTGTTTTCGCATCTATTTCCCATGAAGTGATGGGACCAGATGCCATGATCTTCGTTTTCTGAATGTTGAGCTTTAGGCTAACTTTTTCATTCTCCACTTTCAATTTCATCAAGAGGCTTTTTAGTTCTTCTTCATTTTCTGCCATAAAGGTGGTGTCATCTGCATATCTGAGGTTATTGACATTTTCCCTGAAAATCTTGATTCCAGCTTGTGTTTCTTCCAGTCCAGCCTTTCTCATGATGTACTCTGCATATAAGTTAAATAAGCAGGGTGACAATATACAGCCTTGACATACTGTGTTTCCTATTTGAAACCAGTCGGTTGTTCCATGTCCAGTTCTAACTGTTGCTTCCTGACCTGCATACAGATTTCTCAAGAGACAGGTCAGGTGGTCTGATATTCCCATCTCTCTCAAAATTTTCCACAGTTTATTGTGAACCACATAGTTAAAGGCTTTGGCATAGTCAATAAAGCAGAAATAGATGTTTTTCTGAAACTTTCTTTCTTTTTCCATGATCCAGTGGATGTTGGCAATTTGATCTCTGGATCCTCTGACTTTTCTAAAACAAGCTTGAACATCAGGAAGTTCACGGTTCATGTATTTCTGAATTGTGGCTTGGAGAATTTTGAGCATTACTTCACTAGCATGCGAGATGAGTGGAATTGTATGGTAGTTTGAGCATTCTTTGGCATTGCCTTTCTTTGGCATTGGAATGAAAACTGACATTTACCAGTCTTGTGGCCATTCCTGAGTTTTCCAAATTTGCTGGCATATTGAGTGCAGAACTTTCACATCATCATCTTCCATGATTTGAAATAACCAACTGGAAATCCATCACCTCCACTAGCTTTGTTCATAGTGATGCTTTCTAAGGCCCACTTGACTTCACATTCCAGGATGTCTGGCTCTAGATGAGTGATCACACCATCGTGATTATATGGGTTGTGAACATCTTTTTTTGTACAGTTCTTCTGTGTATGCTTGCCACCTCTTCTTAATATCTTCTGCTTTTGTTAGGTCCATACAATTTCTGTCCTTTGGTGAGCCCTCATTTGCATGAAATGTTCCCTTGGTATCTCTAATTTTCTTGAAGACATCTCTCAGTTCAGTCAGTTCAGTTCAGTTGCTCAGTCATGTCCGAGACTTTGCAACCCCATGAATCACAGCATGCCAGGCCTCCCTGTCTGTCACCATCTCCGAGTTTACTCAGACTCATGTCCATCGAGTCAGTGATGCCATCCAGCCATCTCATCCTCGGTCGTCCCCTTCTCCTCCTGCCCCCAATCTCTCCCAGCATCAGAGTCTTTTCCAATGAGTCAACTCTTTGCATGAGGTGGCCAAAGTACTGGAGTTTCAGCTTTAGCATCAGTCCTTCCAAAGAACACCCAGGGCTGATCTCCTTTAGAACGGACTGGTTGGATCTCCTTGCAGTCCAAGGGACTCTCAAGAGTCTTCTCCAAAACCACAGTTCAAACGCATCAATTCTTCGGGGCTCAGCCTTCTTCACAGTCCAACTCTCACATCCATACATGACCACAGGAAAAACCATAGCCTTGACCAGACGGACCTTAGTCGGCAAGGTAATGTCTCTGCTTTCGAATATACTATCTAGGTTGGTCATAACTTTTCTTCCAAGGAGTAAGCGTCTTTTAATTTCATGGCTGCAGTCACCATCTGCAGTGATTTTGGAGCCCCCAAAAATAAAGTCTGACACTGTTTTTACTGTTTCCGCATCTATTTCCCATGAAGTGATGGGACTGGATGCCATGATCTTCGTTTTCTGAATGTTGAGCTTTAAGCCAACGTTTTCACTCTCCTCTTTCACTTTCATCAAGAGGCTTTTTATCTCCTCTTTATTTTCTGCCATAAGAGTGGTATCATCTGCATATCTGAGGTTATTGATATTTCTCCCGGCAATCTTGATTCCAGCTTGTGGTTCTTCCAGTCCAGCATTTCTCATGATGTACTCTGCATAGAAGTTAAATAAGCAGGGTGACAATATACAGCCTTGACATACTCCTTTTCCTATTTGGAACCAGTCTGTTGTTCCATGTCCAGTTCTAACTGTTGCTTCCTGACCTGCATACAGATTTCTCAAGAGGGAGGTCAGGTGGCCTGGTATTCCCATCTGTTTCAGAATTTTCCAGTTTCTTGTGATTCACAGAGTCAAAGGCTTTGAAATAGTCAATAAAGCAGAAATAGATGTTTCTTTGGAACTCTCTTTCTTTTTCCATGATCCAGCCGATGTTGGCAATCTGATCTCTGGTTCCTCTGCCTTTTCTAAAACCAGGTTGAACATCAGGGAGTTCACGGTTCATGTATTACTGAAGCCTGGCTTGGAGAATTTTGAGCACTACTTTACTAGCATATGAGATTAGTGCAATTCTGTGGTAGTTTGAGCATTCTTTGGCATTGCCTTTGTTTAGGATTGGAATGAAAACTGACCTTTTCCAGTCCTGTGGACACCATTGAGTTTTCCAAATTTGCTGGCATATTGAGTGCAGCACTTTCACAGCATCATCTTTCAGGATTTGAAACAGCTCAACTGGAATTCCATCACCTCCACTAGCTTTGTCCACAGTGATGCTTTCTAAGGCCCACTTGACTTCACATTCCAAGATGTCTGGCTCTCGATTCGTGATCACATCATCATGATTATCTGGGTCATGAAGATCTTTTTGTAAATTTCTTCCGTGTATTCTTGTCACCTCTTCTTTTTTTTTTTTTTTTTTTTAACTTTTAAAATTTTTATTTTAACTTTAGTTTACTTTACATTACTGTATTGGTTTTGCCAAACATTGACACGAATTCACCACGAGTGTACAAGCGTTCCCAAACATGAATCCCTTCCCACCTCCCACCCCATGCCATCCCTCTGGGTCCTCTCCTTGCACCAGTCCCAAGCATCCTGCATTCTGCATCTGATATCAACNGTGTATTCTTGCCACCTCTTCTTAATATCTTCTGATTCTGTTAGGTTCAGATCATTTCTGTCCTTTATCGAGCCCTTCTTTGCATGAAATATTCCCTTGATATCTCTAATTTTCTAGAAGAGATCTCTAGTCTTTCCATTCTGTTGTTTTCCTCTATTTCTTTGCATTGATCGCTGAAGAAGGCTTTCTTATCTCTTCTTGCTATTCTTTGGAACTCTGCATTCAGATGCTTATATCTTTCCTTTTCTCCTTTGCTTTTCACCTCTCTTCTTTTCACAGCTATTTGTAAGGCTTCCCCAGACAGCCATTTTGCTTTCTTGCATTTCTTTTCCATGGGGATGGTCTTGATCCCTGTCTCCTATACAGTGTCACACACCTCATTCCATAGATCATCAGGCACTCTATCTATCAGATCTAAGCCTTTAAATCTCTTTCTCACTTCCACTGTATAATCATAAGTGATTCGATTTAGGTCGTACCTGAATGGTCTAGCGGTTTTCCCTACTTTCTTCAATTTTAGTCTGAATTTGGCAATAAGGAGTTCATGATGTGAGCCACAGTCATCTCCCCATCTTGTTTTTGTTGACGCTATAGAGCTTCTCCATCTTTGGCTGCAAAGAATATAATCAATCTGATTTCGGTGTTGACCATCTGGTGATGTCCATGTGTAGAGTCTTCTCTTGTGTTGTTGGAAGAGGGTGTTTTCTATGACCAGTGCATTTTCTTGGCAAAACTCTATTAGTTTTGCCCTGCTTCATTCCACATTCCAAGGCCAATTTTACCTGTTACTCCAGGTGTTTCTTGACCTCCTACTTTTGTGTTCCAGTCCCCTATAATGAAAAGGACATCGTTTTTGGGTGTTAGTTCTAAAACATCCTGTAGGTCTTCATAAAACCATTCAACTTCAGTTTCTTCAACGTTACTGGTTGGGCCATAGCCTTGGATAACTGTGATATTGAATGGTTTTCCTTGGAGACGAACAGAGATCATTCTGTCTTTTTTGAGATTGCATCCAAGTACTGCATTTCAGACTCTTCTATTGACCATGATGGCTACTCCATTTCTTCTGAAGGATTCCTGCCTGCAGTAGTAGATGTAATGGCCATCTGAGTTAAATTCACCCATTCCGGTCCATTTTAGTTTGCTGATTCCTAGAATGTCGACATTCACCCTTACCATCTCTTATTTGACCGCTTCCAATTTGCCTTGATTCATGGACCTGACATTCCAGGTTCCTATGCAATATTGCTCTTTATAGCATCAGACCTTGCTTCTATCACCAGTCATATCCACAGCTAGGTATTGTTTTTGCTTTGGCTCCATCCCTTCATTGTTTCTGGAGTTATTTCTCCACTGATCTCCAGTAGCATGTTGGGCACCTACTGACTAGGTAGTTCCTCTTTCAGTATCCTATCATTTTGCTTTTTCATACTGTTCATGGGGTTTCAAGGCAAGAATACTGAAGTGGCTTGCCATTCCCTTCTCCAGTGGACCACATTCTGTCAGATCTTTCCACCATGACCCGCCCATCTTTGGTTGCCTTTTGGATATGGCTTAGTTTCATTGAGTTAGACAAGGCTGTGGTCCTAGTGCAATTAGATTGACTAGTTTTCTGTGAGTATGGTTTCAGTGTGTCTTCCCTCTGATGCCCTCTTACAACACCTATCATCTAACTTGGATTTCTCTTACCTTGGGCGTGGGATAACTCTTCATGGCTGTTCCAGCATAGCACAGCTGCTGCTTCTTACACTGGATGAATGTTATCTCCTAACCAGTGCTCTTCCTGACCTTCAACATGGGATGGCTCCTCTAGACCCTCCTGTGCCCATGCAGCCAGGGCTCCTTGGACGTGGGGTTACTCCTCCCAGCTGCCACCCCTGGCCTCGGGTGAAAGGTGGCTCCTCCCAGCCACCCCTGACCTCGATGCAGGGTTGCTCCTCTCAGCCATTCCTGTACCATTGTCACCTGGCACTCTTGGCCACTGTCCCTGACCTCCTACGTGGGGTAACTCCTCTTGGCCACTGCACTTTGGGCATGGGGTCCTCCCGGCTTCTGCCCCTGACCTTGGACATGGGGTAGCTCCTCTCAGCTTCACTTAGTGCGCCAGCCACAGCCACCCGTGCTTAGTGTGCTGTCTTAGCTGCCCATGCTTAATGCGCCTATCTATAATAAAAATACCCAAATATTACCAACTGCCCCCTGAGCTCACAATAGCTGTTGTTTTATATAGCAATGCTTTTTCAACCTCATGTCCTTTACAATTATTGTCTTCTTCCTGAAATGTTCCTTCTGTACTGCTACTGGTTTTCCTACTGAGTTAATGTCATTTCCTCCCAATGCAGTGCACTTGTTTAGTTTTACTCTCTGACATCTTTTTTATTTCATTTTTTTTTTCAAATTCTCTGTCTTTAACTCCCAAGTCATTTTATCAATTTCTTCAGTGTATTCTCTCTCTGCTCATCACCTGGCCTGTGCTTCTGCTCTTTCCAGTTCTCTAATAATTGTCCATCTTTTGTCTCAATATATCTTCATAACCTGTGTCACTTCCTTCAGAAAAACTTCCTAAGCACCACAAATAGCATTGGTCTGATTTTTGTTGTCAATAATATGGATATCAATAATTGTGTTCCTTTTCCTGAGAACACTTGTCTATATTTTTTCTTTTTGTATATGCTTGTTTAATGATCTAGCTTGGCCCTATCAATTCATGGGAGTACATGGAGAAACAGTGGGAACAGTGTCAGACTTTATTTTGGGGGGCTCCAAAATCACTGCAGATGGTGACTGCAGCCATGAAATTAAAAGACATGTACTCCTTGGAAGAAAAGTTATTACCAAACTAGATAGCAAATTGAAAAGCAGAGACGTTATTTTGCCAACAAAGGTCCATCTAGTCAAGACTATGGTTTTTCCAGTGGCCATGTATGGATGTGAGAGTTGGACTGTGAAGAAAGCTTAGCACCAAAGAAATGATGCTTCTGAACTGTGGTGTTGGAGAAGACTCTTGAGAGTCCCTTGGACTACACTGAAATCCAACCGGTCCATCCTAAAGGAGATCAGTCCTGGGTGTTCATTGGAAGGAATGATGCTAAAGCTGAAACTCCAATACTTTGACCACCTCATGCAAAGTGTTGACTCATTGGAAGAGACTGATACTGGGAGGGATTGGGGACAGGAGGAGAAGGGGACGACAGAGGATGTGATTGCTGGAATCCATTACCGACTCGATGGACATGAGTTTCAGTGAACTCAGGGAGATGGTGATGGACAGGGAGGCCTTGGATGCTGTGATTCATGAGGTCGGAAAGAGTCGGACACGACTGAGTGACTGAACTGAACTGAACTGACTATTCCTTACCCAGGAATTATTTTACTCAGTAAGAACAAGAACCATGATGTGTGTGTGTGTGTAAGTGTGTGTGTTTGTTACCACTGTATTTCCAGCACTTACCACAGAGTCTGGCATATAACAGACTATGCATTTGGTGAATGAGAATAAATGTGGAACTCTGCTCACACTTATGATCAGATGATTACCTGTATCATGATATTTCTACTATGGGTTATAAGCAACCTGAGAGCTTGGACCTTGCCCTTGTTTAGAGCTACTATACATTCGGTATGAACTTCCCTGTTGTTCAATTGGTACATAATCTGCCTGCAATGCAGGAGACCAGGATTCAATCCAAAGTCAGGGAGATCCTCTGGAAAAGGGAATGACAATCCACTCCAGTTTTCTTCCCTGGAAATTCCCATGGACAGAGAAGCCTGGTGGGCTACAGTCAGTCTGTGGGGTTGCAAAGAGTCAGATATGACATACATACATTACAGAATGCACATTCAGAAAAATATTATTATCAAGGAATGAGTGTGTTTTCTGTAAATAACTTCACATATAAACTGTAACATTTATAAAGTTTCAGTTTAAAAAAATGAATATAAGACATCTGCTGGTCCATTTTTCTATATTTTTCATCTTGTAGATGAAGAATATAAATTAATGGCAGGCTAATACTTAAAGATGAAATTCCAGTACTTTGGCCACATCATGTGAAGAGTTGACTCATTGGAAAAGACTTAGATGCTGGGAGGGATTGGGAGAAGGAGGAGAAGGGGACAACAGAGGATGAGATGGCTGGATGGCATCACCAACTCGATGGACGTGAATCTGAGTGAACTCCAGCAGCTGGTGATGGACAGGGAGGCCTGGCGTGCTGCAATTAATGGGGTCGCAAAGAGTTGGACGTGACTGAACTGAACTAAATACTTAAATCTGGTCTCCTGACAATTAAATATTCCTTTCTTAGTTGCTTAACATCACCTTTCAAATGTCACTGAAAACTACAGAATACTCTGTGACATTTGTTTTAGCAACTCTAATACACCTACAAATATTCTTAATTGATAGTGTGCAACACTTGTCATTTTACCTATATACCACTAATTTCCTTTCTTATTCGGTCTTTGTGTAGCTTTCTAAAGAATTTTTTCAATAATTCCTTTTGCAGTAAGTTGATATCACAGTAGTATCACAGAATAAACATACAGCTTAATATAAATAAAACTTTTGANATATATATTAATATCAATTTATTTATTTTAATTGGAGGCTAATTACTTTACAATATTGTATTGGTTTTGCCATACATTGATGCTGGATCATTTATTACCCCAATACCATTTAAACTTATGATATATGAAACAGTATTATCAATCTCAGTATTTTGGACAATCATACTACTGATTTCCTAAAAATGTGGGAGCCCTTTATCAGCTTTAACTTAGCCAGTCTAAGCCACTCCAGGTGACCTATGTCTTGTCTATCAAGAGAAAGGCTCATTAATGAACGAAAAGCATTAGCATGACTCAGAGACTGAAGAGAACATGCATAACAGGAAAATGTAATTAGTCCAGCCCCAATGTATTGAGCATCAAATGGCAGAAATTACAAAGCATGCTCAAAATTACTTGAGAAACTGACGTCAGCATGCCTTTTCTAGAAAATAACTCTAGGCCATCTGGGTTAATCATTGTTTACATTACTAACCATGAAAATGGTGTCGTGTAGGTCTGGTGGGGTGAAATATATCTGAGAAGGGACTGTCTTCTAGCCCTTGCAGGACTAGGATAAAAATTTATCACATGTTAACATTTTGTTCTTAGGGTGTTGATGCTTGCTTCACCAAAAGCTTTTTATCCATCACATCCTGGGTGCCTTTGATAATATACATATCTTTTTCCAAAGTATAGGTAGATATTAAATCTGGAAGAAAGAATAGCATTTGTCAAAAAAAAAATTTCTCAAAATAGAGATCAGCAATGCACTCCCTTAGATTGATTTCACTACTTACCCTTCAAAAAAAGTGACTTGAAAAATACATGCTTTGTTCTAAAATAAAAGTATATATAACAAGGAACTTTTGAAAATAAGTCCTATTAAGCACATTTCCAGTAACATAAAAGTAGTAAGTGACTCATTTCCTCAGGTGCTATTCTTTAAATTTAAATATTTACATTTAACCAAAAAGCATTTCATTTCCCATGGTTTATTGGAATCAGTTCAGTTCAGTTCCGTCACTCAGTCGTGTCCGACAATTTGTGACCCCATGATTCGCAGCACGCTAGGCCTCCCTCTCCATCACCAACTCCCAGAGTTCACTCAGACTCATGTCCATCGAGTCAGTGATGCCATCCTGCCATCTCATCCTCTGTCGTCCCCTTCTCCTCCTGCCCCCAATCCCTCCCAGCATCTAAGACTTTTCCAATGAGTCAACTCTTCGCATGACGTGGCCAAAGTACTGGAGTTTCAGCTTTAAGTATTATCCTACCGTTAATTTATATTCTTCATCTACAAGATGAAAAATACAGAAAAATGTGTGTGTGTGTATATATATATATATATGTGTGTGTGTATATATATATATATATATATATGTTGGTTGCTTGGCTTTCCACACAAAGAACTCAAAACTGCAAAATAATAATATAACTATGGAAATATAAAATCTTGTCTATGCTACCTTCTCTTTAAAGAAAGCACTTGTCATCTGTTTCTCAGGTTATATATAGATCTATTTCATTTTTTAATTTCTTCTTATACATCATTTTACAAGAGTCAAATGATTTCTGTCTTATGTCCCTCCCTACATGAAGCAATGCATACACCTTGCAGGTGTATCTTGAATGTAATGGATAATATGAAGCCATCAGATCAAAGAAGCTTAGATCAAACCATTAACTTAAGAACCACATAATCAATCAAAGACAAATGACAGGAAAGTGCAGATCACTTTTTGTATGGAAAGCAAAATAAATAAAGTGAAATTCTTGCCCTTACCTCTCTTGTTTCTGAAAAAATAATCTTTAAAATGGACCAGAATGAAGAGGGTTTTCTGGAAGCCCCAGAGATTTAAATTGAACAGTCTGCTGCAGCAAACTCCAGCTTTTTCTTGCCTGGTTTGTTTCTTGCCACAGATTGCAGTCTTTCAATCACAGTTCAGCTCTGCCAGATGAGCAGTCCTTGCTAATTAGTAAACTAAAAGACAGAAGAATTTTTAGTGAATACATCAGAAATTAAAGGCCTCAACTAAGTCAAGAAGGAAATGTGATCTGAATCTTAATTACTGCTGTCTATGATCTTCACTTTCTCAGAGAAAGATTAGATGTCTTGACACTGCTTTGGATTAAAAAGGACCCCCAAATAAAAAAGACAAAAAGCTAATGAAAATATTGGGTTTCTAACAATTAACAAAATTGGTACAAATTCTAAATATTCCATCTCTGACATCATCCACTAAATAAAATACAAGTCCTAAATCTGAAAATAATTATTTATTCAGCAGTTTCAACATCAGGGAGTTTTTGACAAGCACTACCAAAAGGGCTCAGAAAAGGTGTTTTAACAAAGAGAATTGTTGATTCAGTGTAGCTATGTTTTTAATCTGTAACATCTGGCTTGCCTCTCAGTACAGTCTTTCTAAACATCAAAAATATTTTCTTTTTCTTGTCTTGAATATTACATCAACTCTTAATTAACAATACATTTTTCTTCCTTTCAATCATTATTAAAGATGTGGGAAGATCAAGGGAAAGCAGCAGACCACTTGTCTATTGTATCAATGGCCTTCTAGTTCCCCTGAGAGCTCTGTTTGCCTGTCCTCACAGGCACAATGGGACCACAGGCACATCAGAGACAACTTTCATCTAATTCAGTGTGCCTTTTCTATCCTGCCTTATTCTGTTAAGTATTCTGAGTGTTTGTAGTAAAAGCAGCTAAAATTTATTGAAATACTTTACTTCCATAGATACACTGAAATAAAATCAGTAGAGTGTTACTTACATCCTGTAATTTTTATTTGCACTAATTTGTATGGCACATAATTGGCTTAATTATCTTAATGCTTTGCAACAGAAAGAAAAATACATCTAATATTTTCTCATGCAAAGATGAATCAGCTTTGCTGTGTCTAAATAATTCAAAGTAAAGCAAAGACTTGACAGATATCTGGTTAGAAGGACCATCAAGAAAATTGATTATTTAATACATAAATTCCTCAAATGCCAGTCCAGTTTGTTGAAGCACATTAATAGATTATTTTAGCTTTACCAAATTAAAAATTGTATAACTTTAAATATTTAAAAAAATATTACTTTGGGAAATCAAAATTTACCACATATCAAAGGAGAATTGAGGTTTGAAAATTTAAATTTTCTACATATATGTGGAATCCGAATGATTTATCTTATTTTATGAAGATGTGAAACTTGAATTCAGTTACACAATTTCCAAGACATAAGTTAAAGCAAACAAATTGATAACTATTGAAAAGCCCAAGTGCAGAATTGCACAAAACAAAGAAATGTCACAGAAAGACATATTTAAACATTTTTCTAAGGAGAATAATGTAGAAAAATTAAAAAAAAAAATGAGTATTA
>SJYQ01001908.1:0-31222 GCA_006410935.1 Redunca redunca | reverse complement strand
TACAACTTGAATGCATATTTTACTGATTTACAGTATAACATCATGCATTGTCATTTAGAAATTATATGTCCATTTAGTTATGCAAATAGTTTGAATATAGCATTTGTATAGGCAAATTAAGTGCTTTGATTATTAACTGAATTTTGGGAAATTATTAGTATGCTGAAAAATTATATCTTAGGGTTATATTAGGTTTATTTTAAGGAAAATGGTCTTTCCTAGAAGCTTAGAGGGTAAAGAATCCAACTGTAATGCAGAAAACCTCGGTTCCATTCCTGGGATGGGAAGATTCCCTGGAGAGGAAAATGGCAACCTACTTCAGTATTCTTAGCTCGAAAATTCTGTCAACAATGGAACCTGGCAGGCTACAGTCCAAGGTATCACAAAATGTTGGATGTGACTGAGAGATTAACTTTTTCACTTTCAGTGGAAACTATGGAGTATCTGTGATTTGTCTTTAAGTACTGTGATAGTTGGACTGTGAAGAAGGCTGAGCGCCAAAGAATTGATGCTTTTGAACTATGCTGTTGGAGAAGACTCTTGAGAGTCCCTTGGACTGCAAGGAGATCCAACCGATCCATTCTGAAGGAAATCAGCCCTGGGTGTACTTTGGAAGGAATGATGCTAAAGCTGAAACTCCAGTACTTTGGCCACCTCATGTGAAGAGTTAATTCATTGGAAAAGACTCTGATGCTGGGAGGGATTGGGGGCAGGAGGAGAAGGGGATGACAGAGGATGAGTTGGCTCGATGGCATCACTGACACGATGGATGTGAGTCTGAGTGAACTCCAGGAGTTGGTGATAGACAGGGAGGCCTGGCGTGCTGCGATTCATGGGGTCAAAAAGAGTCGCACACAAGTGAGACTGAACTGAACTGAACTTCCTACTGGTACTTAAGTAATACGGATCATGTTTTTATTCTTTATGTTCTTAAATAAAAGAGAAAATTATTTCTTAAAATAATGTAAGATACAATAAATTATTTATGTGACCTTATGTCACAATAGCAGCATCAAAGATCAAAGAAAAAATGATCTTTTAGACTAAGTTAAAAAAAGAAAGATTATGCATAGTTGAAACTTCTGCAGTGATCCTGGTTATATCATAGACATGGTTGATGTTTCTGGAGAAATAAGCTTACTGTATTCACAGCAGTGTCCTTTGTGCACAGTGCAGTTTAGTTCAGTCGCTCAGTTGTGTCTAACTCTTTGCGACCCCATGAATCGTAGCACTTCAGGCCTCCCTGTTGATCATCATCTCCCGGAGTTCACTCAAACTCACGTCCATTGAGTCGATGATGCTATCCACCGATCTCATCCTCTGTCATTCCCTTCTCCTCCTACCCCAATCCCTCCCAGCATCAGAGTTTTTTCCAATGAGTCAAATCTTCGCATGAGCTGGCCAAAGTACTGGACTTTCAGCTTTAGCATCATTCCTTCCAAAGAACACCCACGGCTGATCTCCTTTAAAATGGACTGATTGGAACTCCTTGAAGTCCAAGGGACTCTCAAAAGTCTTTTCCAATACCTTACTTCGAAAGCATCAATTCTTCAGTTCTCAGGTTTCTTCACAGTCCAACTCTCACATCCCTACATGAACACTGGAAAAACCATAGCAGTGACTAGACGGACCTTAGTCGGCAAAGTAATGTCTCTGCTTTTCAATATGCTATCTAGTTTGCTCATAACTTTTCTTCCAAAGAGTAAGCATCTTTTAATTTCATGGCTGCAATCACCATCTGCAGTGATTTTGGAGCCCAAAAAATAAAGTCTGACAGTGTTTACACTGTTTCCTCATCTATTTCCCATGAAGTGATGGGACAGGATGCTATGATCTTCGTTTTCTGAATGTTGAGCTTTAAGCCAACTTTTTCACTTTACTCTTTCACTTTCATCCAGAGGCTTTTTAGTTCCTCTTCACTTTCTGCCATAACGGTGGTGTCATCTGCATATCTGAGGTTATTGATATTTCTCCTGGCAATCTTGATTCCAGCTTGTGCTTCTTCCAGCCCAGCGTTTCTCATGATGTACTCTGCGTATAAGTTAAATAAGCAGGGTGATGAACTCCTTTTCCTATTTGGAACCAGTCTGTTGTTCCATGTCCAGTTCTAACTGTTGCTTCCTGACCTGCATATAGGTTTCTAAAGAGGCAAGTCAGGTGGTCTGGCATCCCAATCTCTTTCAGAATTTTTTTACAGTTTACTGTGATCCACACAGTCAAAGGCTTTGACATAATCAATAAAGCAGAAATAGAAGATTTTCTGGAACTCTCTTGCTTTTTTGATGATGCAGCAGATATCAGCAATTTGATCTCTGGTTCCTCTGTCTTTTTTAAAACCAGCTTGAACATCAGGGAGTTCATGGTTCACATGTTGCTGAAGCCTTTCTTGGAGAATTTTGAGCATTACTTTACTAGTGTGTGGGATGAGTGCAATTGTGTGGTATTTTGAACATTTTTTGACAGTACTTTTCTTTGGGATTGGAATGAAAACTGACCTTTTCCAGTCCTGTGGCCACTGCTGAGTTTTCCAAATTTGCTGGCATATTGAGTGCAGCACTTTCACAGCATCATCTTTCAGGATTTGAAACAGCTCAATAGGAATTGCATCACCTCCACTAGCTTTGTTCGTAGTGATGCTTTCTAAGGCCCACTTGACTTCACATTCCAGGATGTCTGGCTCTGGGTGAGCGATCATACCATCATGATTAGCTTGGTCATGAAAATCTTTTTTGTACAGTTTTTCTGTGTATTCTTGCCACCTCTCCTTAATATCTTCTGTTTCTGTTAAGTCCATACCATTTCTGTCCTTTATCGAGCCCTTCTTTGCATGAAATGTTCCCTTGGTATGTCTGATTTTCTTGAAGAGATCTCTAGTGTTTCCCATTCTGTTGTTTTCCTCTTTTTCTTTGCATTGATCTCTGAGGAAGTCTTTCTTTTCTCTCCTTGCTATTCTTTGTAACTTTACATTCAGATGCTTATATCTTTCCTTTTCTCCTTTGCATTTTGCTTGTCTTCTTTTCACAGCTATTTGTAAGGCCTCTCCAGACAGCCATTTTGCTTTTTTACATTTCTTTTCCATGGGGATGGTCTTGATCCCTGTCTCCTGTACAATGTCACTAACATCCGTCCATAGTTCATCAGGCATTCTATCAGATCTAGTACCTTAAATCTATTTCTCACCTCCACTGTATAATCATAAAGGATTTAAGTCATATCTGAATGGTCTAGTGGTTTTCCCTACTTTTTCAATTTAAGTCTGCATTTGGCAATAAGGAACTTTGTGCACAATGATGCTGTTACACAGTGGATGTTTGAATAAATATAATCATAGAAACCTAGACCTGAATACATTCTCAAAGACTATTGAGGCCTAAGTTATTATATTGTTCATGAAGAACCTAAGAACTGAAAAATTATTTGACTTACTGAAGGTAATAGTTGCTTAGTGATATAGCTGAGACCAGAATATAGACAAAGGTGTCTCTTAAAGTGTTACATTATTTTCCCCTCAAATAAGAGTTATGGTTAGTTTCAGTTAATCTTGAAAATAGGATGAAAAATGCATGGTCATTTATTTTATAAATTATTCAGCTTAAAAATAGAGTCATATGAAGATTACAAAAATAAATATCTATTTATACTTGTAACTATAGTTATGGTTCTGTTAATACAGGAGAATAAAATCTGTTTTTATTTATGAATACTGTATGATGATATAAAATATCAAACACATAAGTGAAGTTATCCAAATACCTGCCTGTAAATTGCATTTTCTTGGGAATCTAATTTCATTTGTTTTTGCTGTTTAGTCATTCAGTCACGTCTGACAAAGGGACCCCATCGACTGCAGCATGCCAGACTTCTGTGTCCTTCACTATCTCCCAGAGTTTGCTAAGATTCATGTCCATTGAGTCAGTGATGATATCTAACGATCTCATCCACTGCTGCCCCCTTTTCTTTTTGTCTTCAATCTTTTCCCGCATCAGGGTATTTTCTAGTGAGTCAGCTTTCCACATAAGGCAGCCAAAATATTGGAACTTCAGCCTCGACATTGTTTTCCAATGAGTATTTGGCTTTGATTTCCTTTAGGATTGACTGGTTTGATCTCCTGGCAGTCTAAGAGACTATCAAGAGTCCTCTCCAGCAGTACAGTTCGAAAGTAATGATTCTTTGGCACTGAGCCTTCTTTTTTGTTCCACCTTCACATCCATACATGGCTACTGGAAAAAACATAGTCCTGACTATAAACACTTTTGTTGGCAAAGTGATGTATCCACTTTTTAATACACTGTCTAGGTTTGTCATAACTTTCTTTCCAAGTAGCAAATGTCTTTTATTTTCATGGCTCTAGTCGCTGCTCATGGTGATTTTGAAGGGCAAGAATATAAAATGTCACTGCTTTTCCTTTTGTCCTCTTTTATTTGCCATGAAGTGATGGGACTGGATCCCATAATCTTGTTTTATTAGTGTTGAGTTTGAAGCCAGTTTCATTTACCATAACTTAAAAGACAAATTCCTAACCTCTGAGCTTGGATTTTGATTAGTTGGATGTGACTGTCCTCATTCACCATTATATAGAAATATGCAAACATGAAGAAAAAAATAATACAAATGTGGAGCGATAATTAAATGTTCACTATTTTCTTGTAGAAATTAACTCAATATAATTAATAAAAGCTAGATATGAAAAAAACTATGAATCAACCAGCAATAGACCTCTGAAAGGGCTTTCCTGGTGGGTCAGATGGTAAACAATCTGCCTGCAATGTGGGGAGGCCCAGGTTCATTCCCTGGTTTGGGAAGATCCCCTAGAGAAGGGCATGGCAACCCACTCCAGTATTCCTGCCTGGAGAATCCCCATGGACAGAGGAGCTTGACAGGCTACAGTCCATGGGGTTGCAAAGAGTCACACACGACTTAGTGACTAAGTACACACACAGAATTATGAAAGAGAACAATTCATTTATTCCACTGAATGCTAACCCATAAGAGGACTGGGACTGAGCCTTTATGTGGAGTGGCCAATCTATTACTCCTTCTTGCTCCAGCTTCAAAATTATATCTGTTTTGCATTCATTTAGAAGAAATGAGAATGAATAATGACCACGGAATCCTAAAAGATATGGCCAACTACAAGTAAGGGCAGAGAGAGTAAGATAACTGTTAGCAGTGTATTCTATATACTTTATTTTCCATATTTCTTTCTCTTTTTTTAACATGTTGATGTGTTTTATTCCTTATTTTACCAGATAATAATAAAGTCTAGCCTTCCTTGTCCTCCCTCTGGAGGATCATCTTGTTCTGATGTACTTGCCAGAAGGAGGGTTTCTTTATTTCCACTCCTGGAACACTTGGGGTCACCAGGTATGGGTGTGCAGATTGCACAATGCAGAATCTGGAAGGGAGCTAACCTTGTCACTGTTTTCAATATTTTCAATATTTCAATTAAAATACATAAATTGCATGCCACTTCATATCCTACACAGAAATACGATCTCCATTTCCTCACAGATTACAAACATAGCAGACTGAGTAAGGGAAGTTTAGCAACAGACCTGAAGAATTGATACTTTTCTGTGAGTAGGAGGAGGAATCTTAAAGGATAACACATCAATATTTCTCAGTTTCTCCATGTAATAAGAATCACAGTTGTCTGCTATGAATGATAGAGTGGAGATTGGATATGGCACTTATGAAGATTCATTAAAGTTTAAAATAATCATCTTTGGGAAACCACTTTGTAGATTAATAAAGAAGGTTCTGCAGGTGTTTGAGACCTTGCTTTACATTTAGGAAAGAATCAGTCTATCCATTTAATTGCATTTCTACATCACATAGGAAAAAGGGAGACCAATGGCAGCATTTAGTATGGTTTGAGAGTAAAAATTTGGCTGTGCTTCTTAAATGGGGAGTGGTAGGCAATGTAATTTCAAGCTGCTGGTGTAGGGCAGATTCATATCAGAAGTTAGAGTAGAAAGTAGGCTGAGTAAAAAGGGAGGAAAATACAATGGAAGAATATAGCATGAAATAAATGTTAAAAATTATAATAAACCTAGAAAAGTGACTTAAAAGAAAATTGTTTGGAGATGGAAGTGTAAAAATGATTTTGTAAATCTAGTTTTGAATCCAAGCTTCAAAAATGTGTAAAATGTGGCTATAGGGAATTAGACATGGGAGATAAGAAAAATATTTCAGATAGGTCATCTTCATGATGATAAAATACTCCAGCCCCAGGAGGTGAAGAAGCACAAGAGCAGAGCATAATTTCTACAGAGGATGTTGATGTATAAGCAGGTTAGTGTTAAATTACAGATTCAAGAAAAGTGAGAAAACATGTATTTCAAAGAAACCTGCACATTGAAAACGAGCAGTGGAGTGATGATGAGAAAGGTACAACAGGATATCATAAGGTTGCTTGCCCCAGTTCCACTCTGAGGCTGATCAGGGGTCCACAAGTGTTCGGTGCCTAGTGCAGAAGGCTTCAGGAAGTGACAGTTCAAAGGCTTCCTTTTTCATTTTGTTCAAAGCAGAGACCCTCTTTCCTAATTCCTTTCTCTAATTTTTATAGTTATTTCAATTTTTTTGTCTCTCAAAATGTCCAAGAATTCTGGTTACTTTCTTTGTTTTAATAAAAACCCTGGGCAGTTTAGAAAGCTTAAAGTTGACTAGTTAGTATTTGAAAACTTATGCTACAGAAATAAGACACTATGNGCCTGGCGTGCTGTGATTCTTGGGGTCGCAAAGAGTTGGACACGACTGAGTGACTGAACTGAACTGTGGGGCTTTCACACTTTACAAAGCACAAATGGGTCAAATTGCAAACTGCATGATAATAAAAGCAACCTAACTAAATTAATAATCACATTAAATGCAGTTGGTCTTGCATTTCAGTTCAGTTCAGTTGCTCAGTCATGTCTGACTCTTTGCGACCCCATGAACCACAGCACACCAGGCCTCCCTGTCCATCACCAACTCCTGCAGTCCACCCAATCTCATGTCAATTGAGTCATTGATGCCATCCAAACATCTCATCCTCTATTGGCCCCTGTAAAATGGATACTAGCACAATATTTTAAATTAACTGTACTTTAAAAAAAATAAAAAGAATAGAAGAGTACATAATATATCCTTGAGAAAAGAAAACAAGGATGGAACACAAGTGGATATGACAACAGAGACTGATGGGGGTGATTGGAAAGGGGGAATGCATATCTTCCAAAACATTGTACAATAGCACATTATATATAAAGTATACTGCATATACTTTTCAAATTAAAAAAAAAATACTAATTTAAGTTTTTAAGTAATGCATATTTATTTGTGTAAAAAAGAACTTCCACAGTTATAAATTTATGGTATATAAATATCTACAGAAATATTGCACCTTCTTCAAAAATATTAATTACTTGAAATAAGATTTGTAATCATATTAACAAATATGATCACGATTCTTCATGACTCTAAATGCAATACACCATTTTTCAAAGAGAAAAATAAAACAATTTTTCAAAATAAAGTAGTATGATATTCAACTCATTTTTTTTGCTTGTTTGTTTTTTAGGAAATAGCAATTTTTGGGATCTTTGAGAAAGTCACAATTCACTTAGTTTTTTTGTGAGATATAACTAATATTATATTTGCTTTTTTGTAGTTCCTGACGATAAAGTGTAATTAGGATTTCATTGCTGTAAATGTTATTCAGAAACATCTTCCATTTACTTAAATAAGAAACCTGTCTTGTAAAAGAAGACCAAATTACCCCAGACATACCACATACTCATTTGGCCCAGTGGGGAATTTTAGAAGGATGCTCACATGATAGTTATCAGGTGCTTCCTGTTGGCAGATACCTTATTTCAGAAACACAGACTTTGTGATGTCTCCTGTAATATATTCTGCAATTCTATTGTCAATGAAAAAAAAATAAATAAAGACTTTACATTTAAATTAAATTTACAGAAATAATNATAAAGACTTTACATTTAAATTAAATTTATAGAAATAATGATTCAATATTTAAGTACATATATGGCAAGTTTCAGGAAAAGCAAATAAACACAGCCAAGTTTATTATGGAAAAAATAAGCTGACTTTAACTATAGTTTCTCTGCTGGGTGCTGCTCTATAGAACAGTTATAAGTCAAGCAATGAATGAATAGAAAATATAATTCTTTTAACTTCCTAAGGATAAGCCCCTGAGACTTCTCTTTCACTCTGTGTACTTATGCATGCAAGTCTCTTTTATCAGTAAAGGTATTTTATGCTGTACTGACTTCACCATATTTACTTATTCCTGAAAACAAATCTGAGATCAGATGGATATTTGTGGTCTAGTTTTATTTTAAGTTTGAATATTATGGATTTGTAGATACATTGTTAGGTTTTCAGCACATTCTGCTTAAAGAAAACTCTACCACCTGACTATCTTAGAAGAGTCCATGGAAAGCATGTTTTGTGTCCTTAGGAACACCATTTGTGATTTTATCAGTAACTGGTATATCATTTAAAATATTTTATTTTCAAAAGTCTAGTGTTCATTTTGAGACTTGTTGAAAAAGTTTTCCTTTTGAATCATTGTTGCTAAGTCCATCCTATGAAATAAATTTGCTTTACAGGCATTCATGGATAGGGGTGTACAATTTTTTCACAACCAATATAGCTTTTTTCACCTCCACTTATATTAATCATAAGTTTACAAGTTTTAGGGAAAAAAAGTTGCTAGAACTAAGCAATAAAGGAAGTGGTAGAGGAGAGAGAAGATAGGAAGTAAGGTGAAAGAAGAGTGGGAGCAGGGAGAAGGGTCTGCAATGACCGACAAAGACAATAATCTGAAAGAAGTATGAGGAAAAGCAGCACCATATCTTCAAAATACAGTTATCTTGGGCTTCCAAGGTAACACTCGTAGTAAAAAATCTGCCGGCCAATGCAGGAGATGCAGGAGATGCAGGAGACATAGGTTTGATGCCTGGGTCTGGAAGATCCCCTGAAGGAGGTCATGGCAACCCAATCCAGTGTTCTTACCTGGAGAATCACATGGACAGAGGAGTCCGGCAGGCTACAGTCCATGGGGCTGCAAAGACTCAGACATGACTGAAACAACTTAGCATGCATGCACAGTCATCTGGGTATTAAATCTTCCAGATAGCTTTGTGGACATTTACCACCTAATAAACTGGAATGGACATCAAAATGTTCAGAAAAAAAACAAAAAAAAAACATCAACAACAAAAAGAATAACTAAAAGGAAACAAAAATTTAAAAGTTCATGTTTCTGAAGTTTCCCCATAGATTTAACAACTACCTATTAGCTCTATTTTTATAAGTTAAAAATGCCATGAAATACCTTTTTATGCAGTGTCTTGGATTCACAAAGTTATTACAAATTTGTTGCTTACATATAGATTTTTAAATAGGTTGACAAGAGTGATTATTTCCTAAGGAAAACCATTTTCAAGTAATTTGTTTCAAATTTTCAAACAAAAAAAATTTTGTGCTAACTAAAGTGAATACTATCACAGATTTCAAGCACGAGGCCTTTCTGCTCATCCCCCAGGTGGTGAACAAAGGATCTAGCAGGCCAAACAAAGTACTTTCTAAGAACAGTGCTTCCTCAGAGGGAAGAGGTCAGGAAAGGATACCTAACTCAACCTATGTGTATGTCAAAGTTTTCAGCAGAGTCAATAGAAAGAGCTTTGGGAAGCTCACTGTCTGTGAGTCTCTTCCAATGACTGCTCTTGAATACGAGGCTAGGAACTGGGAAGAAAGCTTCATGCTAAGGGGGCAGGTTCAGGAGAGAAGACAACATGACAAGAGTGGAAACATCACATTATTCTTGATTTCAATGCAACTCAGTTTCAGCAAAAAGCAGAATGCAGTAGGAGGGGGAAAGAGGTGTGTCCCGGGCTAAGCTATAGTGTCAGCTTCACTGAAACACATTTGACTAGATGCATAGGCAATTATATGTTCATTAATTGACAACTAGCAGCCTACATAATTAGAAAAAAACTACCTCAATATTTCCATGAGATTGTTTGTAAAAAACATCAAAGCTTTGTGTTTTTAAAGATGTTTATAAGAAATACAATAAAATGAAAAGAAATTCTCATAAAGTAAGGTGCTATTTCACACAGCAACACTTAATTTTTGACCCACTATCAGAATGTGCAACAGATAAAGTGAAAAATACAATAGGCTAAGAATCAGGAGACCAGGGTTTCCATCTTGCTGTTGCCACTAGCTATCTGACCTAGAGAATCTCAGTGTCTTTGTTTTGTTTTGTTTGTTGTTTTTTTTTCTCTCTCTCTTTTTTTTTTGAACTTTTTCCACTGTAAAATGAGGTACCAGTTGATCTCTAAAATCCTGTCCAGTGCTGGAAATCTATATACTTTGAATTCTCTTTTCTAACAGCATAGATAGATTTATGTTGATCTATTCATGTGTACATTTCCAGTCTTTTGTGAGTAGTGCTATGCTCCATTATTTTGACTGACAATGTTTATAGGTATACACTGTGTGACAGAAGGACTCAAAGTGATTCATTAAAAAATCAAAATCCCCACCACCACCAATTAGCAAAGGCCCTAATCAGTGAAGTGCCTTGTAGATACTGTGATGCCACTATTTCCTCAGGATGTATTTCCAAGGATGTTTATTTGACCAAGAAAGAATGCATACACAGAGAAACAATCACTTAGAATTTCAATAACCTGTGGACTAAATATGTTCTTTTGAGAGCAAAATTACAGCTTACGTTGCTTTCTTGTATACTTATAATACACATAGAAAAAATGAAAAAAAGATTGGTGAATTACAGAGATTACAAATAAGCATTCGTGAAATTAAGTGTACTCATGTGAGCTAAAGTAATATGCATAAATATACCTAGGTTGTAATGACTCAGTTGAGAGACAATAAACATACTTATCTATATAAAATAGTATATATACATATACAAAATTGTATTCATATATTTCATCATATGTAATGCAAATATATATGATGGAGAACAGAAACACTATAAAATTGTCTATTGAACTTACAATGTGATTCCAAATTTTGGTTTCAGTTTTATCTCAAAATCACTGGTATGCCTGTACCATAGTATCTTTTAGAAATATTGGTATGTTTAAGTTAAATTTTAATAACTGTGTCCAATTTGTGCTGCATTTAACAACTTTAAATGAAATGATAAGTGACAAATGATATCTCAATAATGCCTTTGCAATATGATACAAATAGTGTAGTTTTGCCCTCATTAACCCATTTATCTAAGGCACAGTGTTTAGGAGAAGGTCGTGAATTTGAAACCAATGCCAACTTTACTCTGCTGTGTAGTTACAAACTTCATTACTGGTGTCTTCAAAAGCTCTTTTCCAAAAGGCTTTCTTTTATCCAGAGAGAATGTGGATAAACTAGCAACAAATATTCATGTATGCATCAAGAATGGTATAGTAAAAATGGTCAGTACTGGCATAGAATTCAAGTTTACATATACAAGACTGCATTCAACATATGATCCAACCCATTGTCTGTGGACCAGCAAAAGCAAATTGTACTTCTGTTTTCTCCATTTATTTTTCCACTTCACTCCTAGATACTCTGTTATATAATTTAAGAATTTTACCACTCAAATAAAAATTGACTTGAAAAATACTATGCGTGCATGTTTAGTCACATACTCAAGTCTGACTCTGCAACCTTTTAGACTGTAGCTTGCGAGGCCCCTCTGTTCATTGGATTTTTCAGGAAAGAATATTGGAGTGTGTTGCCATTTCATCTTTCAGGGAATCTTCCTGAACCAGGGATCCAACCTGCATCTCCTAGGTCTCCTGTGTTGCAGGCAGATTCTTTACTTGCTGAAGCCATTTGAAAACTACTTATCTAACCTATTATATTACAGATGAATATCCTGAGTTTTAAAGAGTATAAGTGACTTTCTAGAATCACATAATTTACTAGTATCACAGTTAAAACTTTGATCTCATGACTTCAAATGTAGCAATTATCCTTTAGTCTTTTATTTAATTGGCTAAAATAAAGAACAATTATTCTAATATAATCTTCTTGACGGTATAAAAATTGTGAGTTTATTCAATAAGTTAGACATAATTTTTACAGAAAGTAGGTTCTTGCTCAGAAGTTGAAATTAATCAAGTGAGAAAGGAGAAGTTTAGTGTTTTAACAGTTGGAAATAGACCCACTAATCTAGAAACTTTCCTGCACAAATGTCCTAGAGATTATTCTCAGGACTTTTCAAGTAGGGAGTAACACAGTCACCAATCAACGTTACAAAGACAAGTGGCAATTAGCAGAGGCTTTTCCCTTCACAGACCAATTTGTGTTTACAACCAATGAACAGAAACATAAAGGGTAATCCTATTAGGGACATAGGTAAATGGGCAGTAGGGCTTTTAAATGCCCAGGAAGGTAGGTTTATGCAAAGTTCACAATTTGAAAGGACAGAAGGAAGGTTTTGAATGGCATAGTTATATGAGCAGAACAACTGCATGATATTTGACAAAGGAGCACTGATTAAGAACTCTTTTGTGTTGGCCTTTGGCCAATTTTGCACAATTTGGAGTCTGCCCCAAATGCCTCTCAGGGTTTGTAACCAGATACGTTGACATATACAGAATGAACTTATTTAAAATGTATTTAATCAGAACACTTATACTAAAATCCCCATCTTTTTTGGTAGGTCAATACAAAACCAAATATAATTTAAAACTTGTTTTATAAGTATATAGTCAGGACTAAGTATGTGATGATATAGACTTTACATTTCTAGCACTTTATTTTGAAATAATCTTGTACAAAATTCATGAAAGATAAAGTGAGCATTTAATAGCATCAAGATAAATGAACTTGATGAATTTATCTTCACACTGAGAACAATATTATCCATATGACTGGTATATCCATAGTATGATGGCTTGAATGTGCCAGTTTTGCCTCTTTGATGCTCATTTTGCTTTTTAGCCCAATCCATTTATAAAAAGCCAACTATCAGCATGACATGCTGTATGCCATTTGGATTGTCTCCATGTTCAGCCTCTGAGTTGATTCATGTTTTCATCCTAATGAGATAGAAGACTGTAAGTAAAAATTGAAAGAGAAGACCTATTATCCTAAACCCTCTTTGCAAGATACTGGAACACATACCCAGTTAAGTTGATGCTTAACTAAGAGAATATATTAATAGGAATGAAAAATCTCCCCTGACTTTCCCCCAAAGCCAACTGTGTTGGAATGTGGCAGCTTTCAGAATTGTCAGGAGTGGGTAATGGGGTGTTGTTATCTGGTGGAAGATTGTGGTGCAGCCATAGAGGATGCTGTACCCAGACTGCATTACACTTGAGGCTGACCTAAATTCATTGATGACAGACCTTCATGAGGAATTCTTTGGCATCCCTCGAAATACTTTGAGAGTGTTACATTGAGAATGTAGATGAGCAAATTAGGGCAACAACCTATAAAATGTAGGTTATTATTGATAATATGACACTATTTCATCCTTTGGCTATTAAAGACTATGGAAACTTATTTGTTAATACTTTAACTTTCAAAGGAACACTTTACATCTTCCTGTATCAATCACTTGAGTCATGTAACACTTCACTATTCTTAATCTTGTGTGACAGTATGTCCTGCAACACCACTCTTTACCCTACAACCCTGGAGAACTCCTCTATTGTTGGACAATACAACAGGGGAGCATGGAAATGCAAAGACTCATGTGGGATCCAGGGCAACAGTCTGAAATGTAGCACCTTGGTTACTCTGGGCATTTTAGGATTACTGAACTAATCTCCCAGTATTTGGGTTCCACTAGATCAAACATGTATTCTTCCAGCAGCTCACTAGAGGACCAAGTTATCTAGTCAAAGTCAATTGCTGAGAGGAAAATGGAGACTTCTAATTTGTGAACAAAGTGCAGCATTTGTGAATGACATTCCTGGGACTGATGAATGGTGGAAATATTTATTAATTCAATCATTAAAATTTTAAATTAGGGGGAATGCTAATTCCATTAAGCACTAAAGATTGGGAGAAAATTACCATTCATAAGACTATTAATACATTATTTTAATTGGAGCATTATAGTCAAATAATTGTTACTAATTTCCATCCAACTATCCCCTCAAATTATCATACATCTTAATATCCTACCCATTCGGACAATGCCTACAGGAATCTGCATGCTTTTAGCTAGTAGAATTCTACAGTTTTCCTGTGTAGTTACACAGCCTTAAGACATAAAGTTAAGATTACTAAGATTTACTTATATTTATGCCCCAGTGTGTTTTTGCCAGGTGAATCTGGACTCTGAGAGAGAGGGAGAGGGTGGGAAGATTTGGGAGAATGGCACTGAAACATGTATACTATCATGTAAGAAGTGAATCTCCAGTCTATGTCCGATGCAGGATACAGGATGCTTGGGGCCGGTGCACGGGGATGACTCAGAGAGATGTTATGGGGAGGGAGGTGNCCATATTTGCTTGTCTTTTCAGAACGTTAAGATGATTTTTAAGAGAGACAACAGAGGGATGTATCACTATATATGAACAGATTTAAACATAGAGAAATAATGTTAACTAAAGTCACTGAGAAACATGGTCAGCTATGCAGGAAGTGGAAAACATAACACAATAATAGAACACATGTTGTTTTAAGATTCAGTATTCTATTTTGAGGTTCAGGAGTAAATGAATAATTGTTATAATAATGAGTTGGAAACAGTTTTAACTTCATATAATGAAGCTGAAACCGAATTTGGATGTACGTAGTTTTTAGTATAAATTCGTTGCAAAAATGTTTCTGGTTATGGTTGTGACATCCTTGTCCACCTCCTGCTTTATTGGAAAGCCTGCACAGAGTGGTTCTATAATAAAGAAGGAACAGGGTATGTTCTTTTTATTTTTTTCTTTTATGTACCAAAGCAAGGTAGAAATCTCATCTTGAAAGCTCTGGAATAAAAACCTTATAAACTATATTACAACATTGTGGATAGTGAAATAACAAAGTAGTTTAAGATTGCTAACCAGCACTTGGAGGGCACATCTTTTCAACATTCTCGTTACGGATTTTTAGCTCCTTGGAACATTTGGTTTGGATTCTAAAGCACAAATCACACAGCAGAATATCTTACCTCTTTTGTCGAAAGCCAGAGAAACCACACTGTCATGTTTTGGATGACCAATTCAAAAGTTGTAAATCAGTTTGAGCATGACTTTTGCAGGGAATCTGGGACAGAGAAGACAATGATGATGAGGAGGCTCCTAGAAAGGTTAAAGGCCAGCACAACACTCAGGATGAAATAGGCTTTGCCAATAGCTTCTCAACTAAGAAGTAAAACAGTATCTTCAGAAGCATTCTACATTAAATTTTCTTCTCCCTGGCAGATAAGTAACTTGAGTTTGTTCTCAAAGAACACTTAACAATATGGTTTTCCAGTTATTATATACATATCAGAGAACAGAAAAAATAATAATAAATTATATTCTATAAATTTAACATTTGACTTCATTTTCTTCTGTTTTACAAAAAAATATTTTCTAAACAATATAATATTAAAATACTACAACAAAGTCACAAAACTGCTTATACATATTATGATATATATATTGTTCCTGACAAAGAACTCCTAAAACACTTGAAAAATAAAATGCTTAGGAGAATCTTCCTGTCTAACATTTAGTCCTTGACCTCAGTCTTGACACAGAGCTCTTGAAACCTTTGTAATTTTCAGAGTAATAGAAGCTTCTGTCATCAAGCTCCTAAATCCCTTGGAATATCCTGGGTGATAGGAATATTGTTTGTTGTATAGGGTAGCACTTGGTGGGCTCTTACATGGGGGCTGATCACCAGAAAGGCTAGCCATTAATAGAAACTTGAACCTTTCATATACTTTCCCCATTCTGCAGGGAGAGGAGAGGGGCTGAAAACTGAGTTAATAATTGATCATACCTCGGTGACAAAGCCTCCACTAAAACCCAAATAGTATCAGGTTTGAGGAGTTTCAGGTTGGTGAACACACCTATATACCGGGAGGGTCGTGCACCCCAACTCCACAGGAACAGCAGTTCTTTCATTCAAGACCCTTACAAACCCTGTCCTATGCGTCTCTTCATGGAGCTCTTCATCAGTATCCTTTATCATATCATTTACAGCATTCAGTTAAATCTCTCAGTGGTGTCTGACCCTGTGACCCCATGGACTACAGCATGCCAGGCATCCCTGTCCATCACCAACTCCCAGTGCTTTCTCAAACTCACGTCCATCAATTTGGCAAAGCCATCCAACCATCTCCTCCTCTGCCATCCCCTTCTCCTCCTGCCTTCAATCTTTCTCATCTTCAGGGACTTTTCTAATGAGTCAATTCTTCTCATCATATGGCCAACGTATTGGAGCTTCAGCTTCAGCATTAGTCCTTTCAATGAATATTCAAGATTGCTTTCCTTTAGGATTGACTGGTTTGATCTGCTTTCAGTCCAAGGAACTCTCAAGAGTCCTCTCTAACACCAGAATTTAAAAGTATCAATTCTTCTGTACTCAGCTTGTTTTATCATACATGACTACTGAAAAAAAACGTAGCTTTGACTAGATGGACTTTTGTTGGCAAAATCATGTCTCTGCTTTTTATTATGCTGTCTAGGTTTGCCATAGCTTTTCTTTCTAGGAGCAAGCATCTTTTCATTTCATGGCTGCAGTCTCTACCCACAGCGATTTTAAAGCCCCCCAAAATAAAGTCTGTCACTGTTTCCATTGCTTCCCCATCTATTTGCCATGAGGTGATGGGCCTGGATGCCATGATCTTAGTTTTCTGAATGTTGAGTTTTAAGTTAGCTTTTTCACTCCCTTTCACTTTCATCAAGAGGCTTTTTATTAACCAGTAAAAATAAATTAATGCTTTCCTGAATTCTGTGAGCTATTGTGACAAATTATTGAACCCCAGGAGGGGACTGTGAGAACTCTGATTTATAGTCAATAGGTCAGAAATACAGGTGACAACCTGAAACTTCCAATTACTAAGAAGTAATATTTCTTATTATTTAAAAAAGTATAAGAGTGATTTTTGTGAAATTGGTCTTATATTTATAAAATTATATTGTTTGGCAAAAGGAAAAAAAATCCTTTGTAAAATAGAAGATAAATAGAGCAAATGCTAAGTGGATTAAATTGAGGGTAGTCTTGTGAGACTGAGCCCTTAACTCATAGATGTGAGTTTATGAAGTTGTGTCAAAATCAAATTGAAGTATAAGACACTTGGGCTTCCCTGGTAGCTCAGCTGGTAAAGAATCTGTCTTCAAAGCAGGAGACCCCAGTTTGATTTCTGGGTAGGGGAATTCCCCTCAAGAAGAGAGGCAACCCATTCCTGTATTCTTGGGCTTTTCTGGTAGCTCACATGGTAAAGAATTACCTGCAATGCAGGAAACCTGGGTTTTATCTCTAGTTTGGGAAGATCCCCTGGAGGAGGGCATTGCAACCCACTCCAGTATTCTTGCCTGGAGAAACCTGATGGACAGAGAAGCCAGAGTCAGACACGACTGAGAAACTAAGCACAGGACACAGAACACTCATCTCATATCCCAGAGAACTGCTCTGTGTGGGACAAACCTCCATGCACTTGATTACCAGTGACAATGTTTCTTCATTTGGATAAACCTTAGGCACGCTCCCAAACCTTCTCCTTGGCCTATCTGTGCACTTACTTCTGTGAAATCTGGTTTTAACAAGATCCCTGCCAAGTCAGTTAAAAGAGAACCCTCATCTCTCAATAACTGATCAGCTTTTATATCTGATAAAGTTCATTCTCCATCATACTCTAGGTCTCAGCAAGAATTGTTAGGTCAGTGTAAATAGCCTTCCTCTTACTCCTGATGTTTCCTCTTAACAATTTTCCACTCACTGCTTCTCACACTGCTTCTTCACTGTAAATTCTGACTTGTTTATGCTATTTTTTGGAACTGAGCCTAACTTTCTCCCACTTTAATATCCCTCTCCAGTGGTCCTTATCTACCATGATAGGCCTAAATAAAGTTTGCCTTATGATCTTTAACAAGTGTCATTGAATTACGTTTTATTTAACATAGAAATGTTAGCAAAAAAAGCATTATTTGCTAGTAGTAAAAGGGGGCCACACAGGAGTCATAACTTTTTCTCTTGCACAATTATATAGAGGACTCAAGTTTCAAAATTAAAATAATTTAAATGTTTTTAACTCATTTTTGTTATGTGAGTTTAAAGACTATACCAACATGACAAATAATTCACAAAGAATTCTCTATTAAATGTATTATTTTATCTACTTCTGTAAAACTCAAGCATTCACAAAATAATTTAAAATATTTAGAAAATAACATTGAAGAAAAAGTTTGTGTAGTCCATTATAGTGGACATGAAAAAGCAGCAAAATTCCAGGTTATTACAGCTGGCGTTTTGGTAGGGGGCATGTCTTATAATGTCATGAAGCAACTGACATAGAATCAATTTCTTCTGCTCAGTAGGGAAGACTTATTTTCAGTTAACCTCTAAGCTATTTTCTTCCCACAACTCTTAAATTCAGATACTTCCTACCATTGCCCAAGAGCTGGGTAAAGAGAAGATTCAAAGCAAAGAGTCAAGACAAAAAGGACAATCCATTCTTGCGCATCCAGAATTCAGTGTAATTTTGTTGAAAGCCCCTAAAGAAGAGGCAAGCCTAACACTTCTACATTGCATAGATCTCTGAGGAATGATATAAAGAAAAGCAGTAGCTAGATATTTGACACGTGCTTAATTTTAATCTTTGTTAAAAGTAGCTGAATTTTAAAATAGCTATCTCATCTGAGTTGGAGAGAATTAATAACCAAGATGTATAAAGAACTGCAACAAATGACCAGAAACAAGTCAACCCATAAACAAATATCAAATTATGTAAACTAAATAGAGACATAAAACAAACATATTAAAAGAAACCTATCTCAGTGACAAGACATAACTTCCCTGGTTGTGCATGCCCAAGTTAGGCAAGTATATGAATGCTATTAAACCCAAACTCATTAAATAATGTTATAATAAAATGTGCATGTGGTTTTGTGCTCCTCAGGGTGGGCTTTTCTTAGAAAACCAAGGGTAAGGGCATGTGTAATAATGAACTTGCTACAGAACTGGAGACAACCAATCCAATAGTGATTCCTTGTCACTCAATTATGATTGCACCTATCCTGTCAAAGAACAACACTGTTAAGCCTACACAGAAGAGCTGGTTTTACCTCGCTGAAACAACCCACTTTACCTCTGAGAGTGTATTTTTGCTTTAATAAACGTTGCTTTGCACTTAAGCCTGAAATGGAAGTTTGCAAATTTTTACTTGCTATGCTAATGACCAAGATTGCTGGTTTCACTCTCCATTGACCTCCTCAGGTGGAGCTGTCTGACTCAATGCACATTAACCTAGTAACATTAGTAATCAAAAAAACAAGGAATTGAGAGAAACACATTGAGATACAAATTTATATTCCATAAATATAAAATTAATTTAAAAGGTGATCAACATATTGGAAAAGTTTTGGAGAAATGGATGATCCCTTATCCTGTTGGGAAAGAGTAAATTGGTACATACACTGTATGGTATGTCAGATAATTTCTAAGATAATTCTAAGTTTTTTTAAATGTGAATAAACATGTAGTTTTAGATAAATCACCTCCATAAATGTTTATAAAAATGCATAGAAAATCCTNTTAAAGAATGATAAAATATGAAAAAAAAGTGAAAGTTAAGACATTTTCAGTTATGTAGATTCACAAAAGATTTGTGGAAGAAGGGAAATTTAGTGCACACAGGAAAAAGAGATACTATATTGTAGAAAATTGTAGAAAAAACTATTAAATAAGCAATATATATTTTGAATTAGAAAACTAATGTCCTAGAACATTTCATAGTCACTTATGAGCAGAAGTGCTTTAGTATGCTGTAGCTGTCAAATACTAAAAATATCATTCCTTTAGCCATAGCTACACATTTACTTTTATAGTGATAGAAGTATAAGTCACTGTTATCCAATTTTGCTTTGATTTTAAACATTAATGTTAAAATGACTTCAATAATAATGAATACATATGTATAATGTATAATGAAATAAGAAGTATGCATATTGATATGTAAAGTCTTCCCAGATAGCTCAGTCATAAAGAATCTACCTGCTAATGCAGGAGATGTAGGAGGCCCAGGTTTGATCTCTGGATTGGGGAGATCCCCTGAAGAAGGAAATGGCAACCCGATCCAGTATTCTTGCTTGGAAAATCCCATGGAAAGAGGAGCCTGGCGGGCTACAGTCCATGGAATCACAGTAGAGTCAGACACAACTGAATAACTGAGCATGCACGCATGATAATATTAAATCAATCAATCTATTTGTGTTACTCAGTTTCTCTAGTAGAATTTTGTTTGTTTTAAATTTCAATCCAAGGAAGAATTTAAAACTGTATAAAAAGCAGTGTATACGCTATTGGGTTATTTAATGACACAACTTGGTGTACAATGCCAGTTTCATTATGTTACATCTGTTGTTCAGTTGCTAAGTTGGGTCCAACTGTTTGAGATCCCATGGACTGATGCCAGGTTTTCCTGTCCTCCGTTATCTCCCAGAGTTTGTTCAAATTCATGTCCATTGAATTGGTGATTCTTTATAACCATTTCATCCCCTGTCACTCTCTTGTTTTGCCTTCACTCTTTCCCAGCCTGAGGGCCTTTTCCAATGAGTAGCTCTTCACATCAGGGGGCAAAGTATTGGAGTTTCAGGTTCAGCATGAGTTCTTTCAATGAATATTCAGGGTTTACTTCTTTTAGGGTTGACTGATTTGATACACATGATATAATATGTTTGCCCACAATTTCTAAAGTTCAGTATCGTAAAATAACACAAATATTAAGTTATATTATTTTTGTCTTTTTTAAATTTAAATTTATTTATTTTAATTGGAAGCTAATTATTTTACAATATTATATTGCTTTGGCCATACATTAACATAAATCTGCCACAGGTGTACACGTGTTCCCCATCCTGAATGCCCCCCTCCCACTTCCCTCGCTATCCCAACCCTCTGGGTCATCCCGGTGCAACAGCCCTGAGCATCCTGTATCATGCATCGAACCTAGACTGGCAATTTGTTTCATATATATTATACGTGTTTCAATGCCATTCTCCCAAATCATCCCACCCTCACCCTCTCCCACAGAATCCAAAAGACTGTTCTGTACATCTGTGTCTTTTTTGGTGTCTCGCATACAGGGTTATCATTACCATCTTTCTAAACTCCATATATATGCATTAGTATACTGTATTGGTGTTTTTCTTTCTGGCTTACTTCACTCTGTATAATCGGCTCCAGTTTCATCCACCTCATTAGAACTGATTCAAGTGTATTATTTTTAATAGCTGAGTAATACTCCATTGTGTATATGTACCAAAGCTTTCTTATCCATTCATCTGCTGATGGACATCTAGGTTGCTTCCATGTCCTGGCTATTACAAACAGTGCTGCGATGAACATTGGGGTACATGTGTCTCTTTCAATTCTGGTTTCCTTGGTGTGTATGCCCAGCAGTGCGATTGCTGGCTCATATTGCAGTTCTATTTCCAGTTTTTAAAGGAATCTCCACACTGTTCTCCACAGTGGCTGAACTAGTTTGCATTCCCACCAACAATGTAAGAGGGTTCCCTTTTCTCCACACCCTTTCCAGCATTTATTGCTTGTAGACATTTGGATCTCAGCCATTCTGATTGGTGTGAAATGGTACCTCATTGTGGTCTTGATTTGCATTTCTCTGACAATGTATGATATTGAGCATCTTTTCATGTGTTTGTTAGCTATCTGTATGTCTTTGGAGAAATGTCTGTTTAGTTCTTTGGACCATTTTTTGATTGGGTCGTTCATTTTTCTGGAATTGAGCTGCAGGACTTGCTTATATATTTTTGAGATTAGTTCTTTGTCAGTTGCTTCATTTGCTATTATTTTCTCCCATTCCAAAGGCTGTCTTTTCACCTTGCTTATAGTTTCCTTTGTTGTGGAGAATATTTTAATTTTAATTAGGTCCCATTTGTTTATTTTTGCTTTTATTTCCAGTATTCTGGGAGGTAGGTCATAGAAGATCCTGCTGTGATTTTTGTCAGATAATGTTTTGGCTATGTTCTCCTCTAGGAGTTTTATAGTTTCTGGTCTTATGTTTAGATCTTTAATCCATTTTGAGTTTATTTTTGTGATGGTGTTAGAAAGTGTTCTAGTTTCATTCTTCTACAAGTGGTTTACCAGTTTTCCCAGCACCATTTGTTAAAGAGATTTTCTTTTCTCCATTGTATATTCTTGCCTCCTTTGTCAAAGATAAGGTGTCCATAGGTGCATGGGTTTATCTCTGAGCTTTCTATTTTGTTCCATTAATCTATATATCTGTCTTTGTGCCAGTACCATACTGTCTTGATGACTGTGGCTTTGTAGTAGAGCCTGAAGTCAGGCAGGTTGATTCCTCCAGTACCATTCTTCTTTCTCAAGATTGCTTTGGCTATTCGAGTTTTTTTTGTGTTTCCATACAAATTGTGAAATTATTTGTTCTAGCTCTGTGAAAAATGCCCTTGGTAGCTTGATAGGGATTGCATTGAATCTATAGATTGCTTTGGATAGTATACTCATTTTCACTATATTGATTCTCGCAATCCATGAACAGGGTATATTTCTCCATCTATTAGTGTCCTCTTTGATTTTCTTTTTTCACCAGTGTTTTATAGTTTTCTATATATAGGTCTTTGTTTCTTTAGGTAGCTATATTCCAAAGTTTTTTGGTTTTTTGTTTTTTTTTTAAACTTTTCATTGCAGTGGTGAATGGAATTGTTTTCTTAATTTCTATATTTTCTCATTATTAGTGTAGAGGAATGGAAGGTATTTCTGTGTGATTTCATATCCTGCAATTTTACTATTTTCATTAGCTCTAGTAATTTTCTGGTGGAGTCTTTAGGGTTTTCTATGTAGAGGATCATATCATCTGCAAACAGTGAGAGTTTGAATACTTTTACAGTCTGGATTCCTTTATTTCTCTTTCAGCTCTGATTCCTGTGGCCAAAGCTTCCAAAACTATGTTGAATAACAGTGGTGAAAGCTGGAACCCTTGTCTTGTTCCTGACTTTAGGGGAAATGCTTTTAATTTTTCATCATTGAGGATAATGTTTGCTGTGGGTTTGTCATATATAGCTTTTATTATTGTGAGGTAGGTTCCTTCTATTCCTGCTTTCTGGAGTGTTTTTATCATAAATGGATGTTGAGTTTTGTCAAAGGCTTTCTCTGCATCTATTGAAATAATCATATGACTTTTTTTGTTTTCAATTTGTTAATGTGGTGTATTACACTGATTGATTAGTGGATATTGTAGAATCCGTGCATCCCTGGGATAAAGCCCACTTGGTCATGGTGTATGATCTTTTTAATGTGTTGTTGGATTCTGATTGCTAGAATTTTGTTAAGGACTTTTGCATCTATCTTCATCAGTGATATTGGCCTGCAGTTTTCTTTCCTTTTTCTTTCTTTCTTTTCTTTTTTTTTTTGGTGACATCTTTGTCAGGTTTTGGTATTAGTGTGATGGTGGCCTCATAGAATGAGTTTGCCAGTTTATCTTCCTTTGCAATTTTCTGGAAGAGTTTAAGTAGGATATGTGTTAGGTCTTCTCTAAATTTTTGGTAGAATTCAGCTGTGAAGACGTCTGGACCTGAGCTTTTGTTTGCTGGAAGATTTCTGAATACAGTTTCAATTTCCTTGCTTGTGATGAGTCTGTTAAGATTTTCTATTTCTTTCTGGTTCAGTTTTGGAAAGTTGTACTTTTCTAAGAATTTGTCCATTTCTTCCAAATTATCCATTTTATTGGCATATAATTGCTGATAGTAGTCTCTTATGATCCTTCTGTATCACTGTTGTGATCTCTGCATTTTCATTTCTAATTTTATTGATTTGATTTATCTCCCTTTGTTTCTTAATAAGTTTGGCTAATAGTTTGTCACTTTTATTTATCTTCTCAAGGAACCAGCTGTTGGCTTTGCTGATTTTTGCTATGGTCTCTTTTATTTCTTTTGCATTTATATCTGCCCTAATTTTTAAAATTTTTTCCTTCTACTAACCCTGGGTTTCTTCATTTTTTCCTTTTCTAGTTGCTTTAGATGTATAGTTATGTTATTTATTTGGCTTTTTTCCTGTTTCTTGAGGTATGCCTGTATTGCTATGAACCTTCCCCTTATCACTGTTTTTACAGTGTCCCACAGGTTTGGGTTGTTGTGTTTTCATTTTCACTTGTTTATATGCATATTTTGATTTCTTTTTTTACTTCTTTTGTGATTTGTTTGTTATGCAGCAGCATGTTTTTCAGCCTCCATATGTTGAAATTTTTAATAGTTTTTCTCCTGTAGTTGAGATCTAATCTTACTGCATTGTGGTCAGAAAAGATGTTTGGAATGATTTATTTATTTATTTATTTATTTTTAATTTACCAAGCTTATATTTATGGCCCAGGATGTGATCTACCCTAGAGAAGGTTCTGTGTGCACTTGAGAAAAAGCTGAAATTCATGGCTTTGGGGTGAAATGTCCTACAGATATCAATTAGGTCTAACTAGTCTATTGTATCATTTAAAGTTTATGTTTCCTTGATAATTTTCTGTTTAGTTGATCTATCCATAGGTGTGAGTGGTCTATTAAAGTCTCCCACTATTATTGTGTTATTGTTAATTCCCCCTGTCATACTTGTTAGCATTTGCCTTACATTTTGAGGTGCTCCTATGTTGGGTGCATACATATTTATAATTGTTATATCTTCTTCTTGGATTGATCCTTTGATCATTATGTAGTGTTCTTCTTTGTCTATTTTCATAGCCTTTGTTTTAAAGTCTAGTTTATCTAAAATGAGTATTGCTACACCGGCTTTATTTTGGTGTCTATTTGTGTGGACTATCTTTTTCCAGTCCTTCACTCTCAGTCTGTATGTGTCCCTTGTTTTGAGGTGGGTCTCTTGTAGACAACATATATGGGTCTTGTTTTTGTATCCGTTCCACCAGTCTTTGACTTTTGGTTGGGGCATTCAACCCATTTACATTTAAGGTAATTATTGATGAATATGTGTTGAAGACTCTTGAGAGTCCCTTGGACTGCAAGGAGATCCAACCAGTCCATTCTGAAGGAGATCAGCCCTGGGATTTCTTTGGAAGGAATGATGCTTAAGCTGAAACTCCAGTACTTTGGCCATTGCATGCAAAGTGTTGACTCATTGGAAAAGACTCTGACTCTGGGAGGGATTGGGGGCAGAAAGAGAAGGGGACGACAAAGGATGAGATGCCTGGATGGCATCACGGACTCGATGAACATGAGTCTGAGTGAACTCTGGGAGTTGGTGATGGACAGGGAGGCCTGGCATGCTGCAATTCATGGGGTTGCAGAGTCAGACACGACTGAGTGACTGAGCTGAACTTAACTGAACTGATGATCCTGTTGTCATTTATTTTATTGTTTTGGGTTCGAGTTTATACATCCTTATTTTTGTTTCCTGTCTAGAGAAGATCCTTTAGCATTTTTTGGAGAGCTGGTTTGGTAGTGCTGAATTCTCTCAGCTCTTGCTTGTCTGTAATGCTTTCGATTTTTACTTCATATTTGAATGAGATGCTTGCTGGGTACAGTGATCTGGCTGTAGGTTATTTTCTTGCATCACTTTAAGTATGCCCTGCCATTCCCTCTTGGCCTGAAGAGTTTCTATTGAAGGATCAGCTGTCATCCTTATGGGATTCCCTTTGTGTGTTGTCTGTTGTTTTTCCCTTGCTGCTTTTAATATTTTTTCTTTATGTTTGGTCTTTGTAAATTTGATTAATAGGTGTCTTGGGGTGTTTCACCTTGGGTTTATCCTATTTGGGACTATCTGAGTCTCTTGGACTTGGGTGATAATTTCCTTGCCCATTTTAGAGAAGTTTTCAATTATTATCTCCTCAAGTATTTTCTCATGGTCTTTCTTTTTGTCTTCTTCTCCTGGGACTCCTATGATTCGAATGTTTGTGTCTTTAACATTGTCCCAGAGGTCTCTGAGATTGTCCTCATTTCTTTTAGTTCATTTTTCTTTTTTCTTCTCTGATTCATTTATTTCCACCATACTATAATCTACCTGGATAATCCTACCTTCTGCCTCAGTTAATCTCCTATTTGTTCCCGCCAGACTGTTTTTGATCTCATTTATTGCTTTATTCATTATATATTGACTCTTTTTTTTTTTTTTTATTCTNTTTTTTTTTTTATTTATTCTAGGACCTTGTTAAACATTTCTTGCATCTTTTCAATCCTTGTCTCCAAGCTATTTATCTGTGATTCCATTTTTGTTTTCAAGATTTTGTATCATTTTCACTATCATTTTTTGGAATTCTTTATCAGGTAAATTCTCTATCTCTTCCTCTTTTGTTTGATTTGGTGGGCATTTATCCTATTTCTTTACCTACTGGGTATTCCTCTGTCTCTTCATCTAGTTTATATTGCTGTGTTTGTGGTGGCCTTTCTGTATTCTGGCAGTTTGTGGATTTCTCTTTATTGTGGAGTTCCTCACTGTGGGTGGGGTTGTACGGGTGGCTTATCAAGGTTTCCTAGTTAGGTAAGCTTGTGTAGGTTTTCTGGTGGGTGGAGCTGGACTTCTTCTCTCTGGAGTGCAATGAAGTGTCCAGTAATGAGTTATGGGATGTCAGTGGGTTTTGAGTGACTTTGGGCAGCCTGTATATTGAAGCTCAAGGCTAAGTTCCTGTGTTGCTGGAGAATTTGTGTGGTATGTCTTGCTGTGGAACGTGTTGGCTCTTGGGTGCTGCTTGGTTTCAGTGTAGGTATGGAGGTGTTTGATGAGCTCCTGTTGATTGATATTCCCTGGAGTCAGGAGTTTTTTGGTATTCTCAGGATTTAGACTTAAGCCTCTGGCTTCTGGTTTTCAGTCATATTTTTACAGTAGCCTGATGACTTCTCCATCTATACAGCGCCATTGATAAAACATCTCTTTTCGAAGAAAATGGGCTGCTTTTCTGGGTGACTGATGTCCTCTGTCAGTATTCAGAAGTTGTTATGTGGATTTTCTCACTGTTCAAATGTTCTTTTGAAGAATTTGTGGGGGAGAAAGTGGTCTCCCCGTCTTATTCCTCTTCCATTTTAGGATCGTCCTCCAGAAAGTTTTTATATTTCCCTTCTTGCCAACAGATACTGCCAGTAAGTTAATGAAATTAATTTATGTATGATACATAACTTTGAATAGTCAAAAAAATCATTGACTAGTCTCATTCTTTCCATTTTTTGAAGTCACCTATTATCTTTATAAAGTGTCAAAAGGAAAAGTATCACAGCAGTAAAATGGTTTACTTTATTACACTGGTGTTCAGCTCACAACACAGCAATTCTATAGATAAAGAGATGCAGAAAGAGAAGAATTATAGAAAACCAAAGCCGTAGTTAAGGACACAGGAAAAAGAAAAGATTTTTCAAGTGTATGTATTAGACAAGGCAGGCTTCAAAAATATGGTGCAATGCCATCAATATCAAGGTTGATTTATAGAACATGTGTGAAGTCACATTTTAAACCTTTTTTATTTATGTCAGTTCATCTTTTTCCACATCAATTTCCTTTGAACACATTTCCTAAGGTGGTTTTACTTTTCTCATTTGGTAAGGATCAATTGCAGCATTCCAGGAAATTGGACAATGTCCTTTCATATTTGTTCAAAAGATATAAGAATGAATTTCAATACCCATATTTTGTCTGGAAAGAAAATAATAGAAAGTCACTTTTATACATTTTGAAGTTGAGAATTTTTTTTAATTGAAACAAAAAAATCTATATTTCATTCAACATATACTCAATCACTACAAATGGAATAGTTGCACTCATCTTTCTCTTTTCATCTCATTTTCCTTCTTTGACCATTTTGAAATATATTATCACTTATTCATTAAAACAACTGAGTGACTGACACACACTATCATTTTAGGATTTTAAGGCTTTTCCTGATAGCTCAGATGATAAAGAATCTTCCTACAATGAAGGAGATCTGGGTTTGATCCCTAGGTCGGGAGGATCCCTGGAGAACAGAAAGGCTACCTACTCCAGTATCTTGGCCTGAAGAATTCCACAGACAGAGGAATCTGGTGGTCTTCAGTATATGGGTTAACACACTTAGTGACTAACACACACACACACACACATACACACATACAACATATTCATTAACAAAATAGAATGTTAAAAAACACATGAATTTTTCCATAAATTTTTGGTAACTTATTTGCATGGGACTCGTATTATTATTACCGAGCTTCCTTGGTGGCTTAGCTATAAAGAATCTGGCTGCAATGCAGGAGACCTGGTTTCAATCCCTGGATTGGGAAGATCTCCTCGAGAAGGAAACAGCTACCCACTCCAGTATTCTGGCCTGAAGAATTTCATGTATAGTCCAAAGAGTCAGACTTGACTGAGCGACTTTTATTTTCACATTGTTATTAGTAAATTAGGAGTTAAGTTTGTTGTCTGGTGTAGTTGCAGAGATCCATGAATATGCATACTCCATGTCTGCCACATACTTCTTTGAAAAAGCAAAAAGCAAACATAACAAAAACCAAGCTATAGGGGTTAATTCCTCTCCAAAATAATCGCTCGTGCCATTTACATTTTTAATGAAACTGATCATATTATTCTACCTATCAGTCAGTTCAGTTAAGTCGCTCAGTCGTGTCTGACTCTTTGCGACCCCATGAATCACAGCACGCCGGGCCTCCCTGTCCATCACCAAACTCCCAGAGTTCACTCAGACTCATGTCCATTGAGTCAGTGATGCCAGCCAGCCATCTCATCCTCTGCCGTACCCTTCTCCTCTTGTCTCCAATCCCTCCCAGCATCACAGTCTTTTCCAATGAGTCAGCTCTTTGCATGAGGTGGCCAAAGTACTGGAATTTCAGCTTTAGCATCATTCTACCTATAACTGATTGAAAACTGGAAATTAATTGGCTAGGAACAATGGTCACCATATAAAAGATCAGAGATCTTAGATTTAATCCATTTAGTGAGAGCTACTGCTGCTGCTGCTGCTGAAGTTGCTTCAGTCATGTCTGACTCTATGTGACCCCATAGATGGCCTCCCACAGGCTCCCCCGTCCCTGGGATTCTCCAGGCAAGAACACTCCATTTCCTTCTCCAATGCATGAAACTGAAAAATGAAAGTGAAGTCATTCAGTCATGTCCTACTCTTAGTGACCTCATGGACTGCAGCCTACCAAACTTCTCTGTCCTTGGGATTTTCCAGGCAAGAGTACTGGAATGGGGTTAGTAAGAGTACTACAGATTAAATGGATGCAAATGTGCTCAATTAAATCCTCTTATCTGCAAAGTGTAAATTGTATGCAAAAATCTAGGTCTCTTCTGTTCACTTTGCTGCCTCAATGATATAAGAATTTCATCAGACTTCTATAAAACCAAGGGTATTCACAAGTTTCAGTATACAGTCCACAATGTCTGGGATATAAAAGCATTGTGTCTTATTCTTTTATACATTTGTATGGAACACATTCATCAAAGGGGATCTGTGATTATTTTTCCTTGCAAACTTTAAGAGCCCTATTAAATGCTATGTGTCACTAGATAATAAGAACCCCTTCTCACTAGTCAGTTTTATAAATATATATCTGTTATTTTGTGTTTTATAGAATAGATATCTCCTTTCTTTATAATGAGTTGAAAATACTTTGATCACTTAAGGTAAAACAAAATAATCATGGAAAGGTTTTCCTTTGCAGATCTATTTTGCTTGTATGGCACATCATATATTATTACTATAAACACAATAATGTGGTTGAAAGTTGTAATTTAAGCTCAACAGATTTTAGTTTGAATTCCAGCTCTTCCATTTACTAACTGTAAGATTCAGAAGAACTTATAAAATGCCTGAGAAGCTGTTTCTTCTCAGAAAATAAATAAAATAAAAATGAGAGAGAAGGAGAGAGAGGGAGATAATAATACCAAGTCCTAGAGGTAATACATTCGAGGCATTTAATAGCTCAGGAAATACAACAACCACTCCCCAAATGGTTACAGTTACTACTGTTATTAAAGGAAAGTCTGAAAATAACTAGAAGATGAACATTATCAATATGGAAATTGAAAATGTGAATCAGTACACAAGAAGAAAGACAAATAAGATAAAGGAATTAGCATTCAGAGAAAAAATTACATTGCTGAGATCTAAATATTATCACAACCATATGCTTTTGAAAATAATGATTCCCTCCAACTATCAAAGCCTCTCTGTTAAAAAAAAAAAAAATCCACTCCTACTTGGGGTTGCAAGTCATTTATACATACTTACTCCAGTGCTCTTCACAGTGCTTGATGACTAGAAATACCACGATGAAATAATTACTGTCTCACATCAAAAAGTCATGATAAGAAATAGACTGTGTCACACATGTTCTGTTGAAATAATTTGGATGGATTCACATAGCTGCCTATGATACACACTCGCCATTTTTCTCTGAGGTTATAAACACATTCAGGAGAGGCAAACCTACTTACTACAGCCAGCCATCTTCAAAATAATGTCATCCATTTTCCACCTCTTAATAATATCTCAAGCTGGTTTTAGAAAAGGCAGAGGAACCAGAGATCAAATTGCCAACATCTGCTAGATCATGGAAAAAGCAAGAGAGTTACAGAAAAACATTTATTTCTGCTTTATTGACTATGCCAAAGCCTTTGACTGTGTGGATCACAATAAACTGTGGAAAATTCTGAAAGAGATAGGAATACTAGACCACCTGACCTGCCTCTTGAGAAATCTGTATGCAGGTCAGGGAGCAACAGTTAGAACTGGACCCGAAACAACAGACTGGTTCCAAATAGGAAAAGGAGTACATCAAGGCTGTATATTGTCACCCTGCTTATTGAACTTGTTTGCACAGTACATCATGAGAAACGCTGGATTGGAAGAACCACAAGCTGGAATCAAGATTGCCAGGAGAAATATCAATAACCTCAGATATGCAGATGATACCACCCTTATGGCAGAAAGTGAAGAGGAACTAAAAATCCTCTTGATGAAGGTAAAAGAGGAGAGTGAAAAAGTTGGCTTAAAGCTCAACATTCAGAAAACAAAGATCATGGCATCCGGTCCCATCACTTCATGAAAATAGATGGGGAAATGGTAGAAACAGTG